>JAODKC010000038.1:7259555-7270085 GCA_026777985.1 Mormyrops attenuatus
TGAATCCCATTGAGAATCTGTGGAGGGAGCTAAAGATCAGGGTGATGGCAAGGAGACCCTCCAACCTGAAAGAGTTGCAGCTCATTGCTAAAGATGAATGGGCAAAAATACTAGTGGAGACCTGCAAAAAGCTGGACAGCAATTATAGGAAGCGTTTGATTGCTGTAATAGCCAATAAAGGCTTTTCTATTGATTATTGAGAAGAGTATGAATAACTTTGGACATGCTAGTTTTTGTTCAAATGTAAATAAAAGCTGAGAAATATTTTTTCCCACAATGCCTCTTGTACATCGTCTTATTATCTTCTGGGAGACACCTGTGTCATTTCCAATCAAGAAGAAACTTGCTGGTTGAATAAAAGTAACTTTGAGTCAAAATTTTCCAGGTGTACGAATAATTCCGGGCTTGACTGTAGCTGCTGGTTGAATCAGCCTGCCCTGTTACAGCATTAGACCTACAACTTAGCACCCAGCATAACAAACCCTGACCGGACTATTGCAGCTCAAAAACTACTTATTGCTAATCGCAGGAAACCACAGTTTTATCGCGTCAATCGCAAAAAGTTGAAAATTCACATATAAAAGGCATCAACATTTGAACTTAACATTCAAAATTAACGTTCCAGAAAGGATTATGTAAACGGCAAAGATACTTACACCTCCCATTGTTATCCCATCAATCAAGGCAACATATGGTTTCTGGTATGTTCCTGTAAAGGGAAAAATATGTATCAATTCAAAATAAATTATGAGTTCTTCCCAACATCAAATTTCAGACTTTAAAGTTACATCTGAGCCAGTACAGTAGCCCTACTCCTGAAAAGCCCCCTTCTGGCAGGGTTTATATACTGCCTTAAATCAGTGATTTTCAACCCGGTCCCCCAGGGACCACCAGACAGTCCATGCTTTTGCTCACTCCCAGCTTCCGGTAGGGAGCAAAAGTATGGACTGTCTGGCAGGGAGCTGGGTGGGAGCAAAAATGATAACCGATTGAAACTGACACATTCACAAAGAAGTAATTCAGACTGCCACATAAAACTAGCTACACCGAGACTCCTACAACAACTCAAGTTAAACGCAAATCATTTTCAGTCCATTTCAACAAGTCATACATGAGCTGGTTGATGTTCTATTGCTGCTGAGACACTGGGCAGGATGGGTAAGCTGTGCAGCTCCTGCTGTGTGTGTGTAAGATAAAGCAGTGTTTCCTAACCTGGTCCTTGGGACCCGCAGACAGTCCACATTTTTCCTCCACCCAAGGTCCTGCAAGGGAGCTGGGAGGGAGCAAAAATGTGGACCATCTGGGGGTCCCCGAGGACCGGGTTGGAATGCATGGAGCTAAAGGGTTAATGGGAGCAGTATGGATGAGAGGAGCCAACCACAAGCAGTATACAGTGAAATGGAACATCACCCACCAATTGTGTTGTTTAATATGTATTCCTCACGGAAGAAGTCCTGGGCAAGGCTGTCTCCAGATTTGCCTGCTTCAGTGACCGCTGGGGGGGGTGGGGGGGACGGACGGACGGACGACACAATCAGCCCACTTTTTTGCACTGAGAGCAACATCTATCAGAACACTAAAATTTATAAAAAAGACACATATAGGACCTACACCGATAAGCCATCACAACTTGTCTTGATAAACTCCAAGCAACATTTTACCTCTGATGTCTCCACCAGCACAAAAGGCTTTTTCACCAGCCCCTTTAATAACCACGAGGTCGGTTTCCGGGTCCTTCTCCCAATTCTATGCAGAAACAAACCAGAAAAGCTCAGTCACAAAGGCAGATCAGACGGACAGCCGATCAGAGGAGGAACCTGCTGGACCAGGGGATCTCCCGGCTCACCTTCAGCTGTGGGTATATGTGCCTGATCATGGGCAGGTTGAGGGCGTTCAGGGCCTTGGGCCTGTTCAGGGTTATCACGCCGGCGGAGCCGACTCGCTCGAAGAGGACCTCGGATCCGGCCTGACTGGACATCTGTGACGATCATGGGGACAGCATGAGCCAATGGGTCATGAGGAACCATTTACACCACAGTTAGACATTGACAGTTTTCATCGCTCATAAAATAAACCAGGAGATGACAGCCATTTGGAGTTTAATGTCACAGGGGACAAAGGTAATCCCGCTATCATATTACTGAAATCTATTCAAGTATGACGGTGACACTGCATACGGCAAACGGCACAAAAGCTTCTGCCAACCACTTCAATATTCTTCTATGAGAAGCATAGTTAGCATAACCAAATTACTTTGCTTTACATATGGCTGTACTATCAACTACTACGTTGTTACAACCCCAGTCCCAAAAATCATATTAAACTAATACAAAAGAGAGCCTAAGCTTCGTCTGAAAACTGCAAACTGCATTTGAACCAGTATCTGCATCCGCGTTATGTTGGAAGGGGTCTTACCAGATGATGCTGTAACGTTCGCAATCTGAAGAGTGATCTTAATCTAGAAAAGAGTTGTAAATAAATAAAAATAACCGAACAACAGACATGAAATACTGCATGTCATTATCGGAAAGCAATAATATATAAATAAGAAAGCGCTTTAAGTGAATTCCACAAATATCCACTTAACGTCATGCCAAATTGACATGCATGATGTGCACTGCAAAGTCTCACACGCGATGTTTCAACACATGCAGAAACACTGTACGTGCAGAAATAGAATTGACATAACTAATTTTGCATGCTGCCTCCTTGAGCAGCTGAAATGCATAACAGCAATTTAAAAGAATCACTCTGCTTACGACGTGACACGTAGGTCATTCTTAAGTACCGACAATAGAGCTTCACTGGCACTACACACCTACCTGCTACACTTCAGTATCGTTATTGGCATTGTGACGGTACTTAGGGTTTATTTAGCGATTTGTTTATTCAGTACTGAACTTTCAGTTGAACAGCATCAGAAGACTGTGCTGCCGGCCGCTCTCAATACGTTAGGGGGCGTGTATGAGCGTCATTACGCACACGTATATACGTCGGGACGCACACGGGACTGCGTCACAGAGATTGGAGAGTTCGCCATCTACTGGACAAAATGTGCCAGAGAGTTCCGTGGTGAAGTGCTTTTTGGAAGAATATAAAAACCGTTTAAAACCCTGCTATTCACAACTTAGTATTTAATGGTGGAACAAAAGATGGAGAGCGATTCTCTTCATATATAATATTCTTTGGTAAAGTAGCTTTTATTATGAAAAAAGTTGGAGATTCCTGGTTTGGACTGTTTGGAACTAGAAAATGGTATAGAGTACCAAAACAGACATGAAAAGTAATTTATTTGTTTCATGTATTAGGGGGTTACTGTAAAGGAAGTAGAGGTTCCATGGTGGATCACTGTAGCCTCTCACCTTCAGAGTTGGGAACAGAGGTGAAGGGACGGGACAGGCAGGCCAGGCAATTGTCTGGGGTGCCAAGCTGGGAGGGGGTCCCCGAGGGCAGTGATTACATGGTACATTGCAAAGACAGTTTTGTGTATTGTATACTTTTTTGTGTATTGTTTTTCACAAAAGTGAAAAGAAAGGACTTGTGTTTATTAAATTCTCTTTGTTGATAATTATTAATTTAGATTTCATGCTAAAATAATGGTCATAAATTTTACCATGTAGGGGGTCGGTGAGCTGGAAGGCCCCAAGGAGTTTTTTTGCCTAGGGCCCCAGTGTCTGTAGAATCACCTCTGGTTGGGAATTGATCTGCGTTGAGTTCCCCAAAGCCTCCTTAACGCTACATTGTTTCTTTTAACATAGAACTTACGAACGATATAGTGTTAAAAAGGCTTCGGGAAACTCAGCCTGGTTGAGAAGTGATTGAGCAAGTGGTTTGTGTGTTTCTTCTAGAGGTCTGCGACCTGACGTGAGACCGATGGGCCCCGACAAAGTATTGGTTGGGTTCTGGTTAGTTTTTTATGCATGATTTTCTATTTCCATCCCTCATCCCTCGTCTCTCCATTTCTCTGCCGTATACCAGCTAAGCATCTGACTAGCAATGGAAGAAATGCTGCAAAAGTTTGCTGATGTCTCTGAATACACATATCACTCATATTTCCAAAATTTCATGTTTGGGTTTCACATTTCCTATTGCTATTCAGGCTGGGTTGGGTTAGCTCTCAAGCAGTCCTTTCACACCAGGGCTGGTGCCCGTACTGAGCCTAAATTCCGGCCCGGGCCTTGCATTCACACCAAAAATTGCAGCAGTGCGGGGCCGATATATCCAGACTAGAGCTCATTTTTCCGGCCCCAAAACACTACTGGGCCAGAGTTGGGAGTGCCATTCTGATTCTTGATTCTGAGTGAAAAATGGTCACGTGACTCATATTTTACCCCAAATCTTGCAGCCCTACTCCTCTTTTTACATTTCTGTTGCAGAAATAACATATCAGGATCAAGCCTGGGCTCATCTGTCATTTCCCTGTTCGGCCAGCTGGTGTCGCTGGCCATCCTGTTTTGTGTTCCTCTGGTCTTGCGTGCTACAGCTCCTAGTGTGTTCCCTCCCTGGGCCACCAAGTGGCTGAATGGGCGGAGCATATGACTAGGAATGCAGAGTTCTCAGTGTCGGGGATTTGTGGCTGTTCTATTATGTTGGATATTTTGAGTTTTGTTTTTCCCCTTATTAAGTGGGGATAATGGCTTTTCTCCACATACGGAGTGCGTGATGACCTCAAAGGTGATGACTTTTGGCACCTCTGCATTTCCTTTAGACCTATAATCAGTCAACCAGTCGCCATCTTGTACCCCACCTTTGCTAACCCATTACATAGCTCCATGTTAATGAACACCATGCAATAAAGCAAATCAAATTATCCTTATCTCGATATATATTTGTTAGCTTAATTCATTATAACACATTCATTAGAACTTATTAGATCTTATGATTCTCGGAATAGATAAATGTTGGACACGCATAAGAGCGTAAGCCTGTTTCCTGTCCCCAGGTATTGTCCCATGCAGCACTGAGCAGCCTACGTACCATAGTATGTCCTGTTCTTTCAGCAATGGAGACTCTGATTATCACAGACAGGCAGGCTTCAGCCCTCAGTTTCAGGGTCAGCACCTGACACATGCATACATTCTTCTTGACTAAGACCTAAGACACTGACAGCAATCCCACTATGCACCACTCCCTAGCCTTACTGGAGCTTTTCTTCCACATTTGTAGTCCTTAGTGTTTAATTACCCTCACCTGTTCCTGTAGCTAGTACTGTGTAATTAGTAATGGACCACAACTGTCCCTTGTCATGCCCTTGTTATCTGTGTTATTTTTGTATTTTTCTCATTCTGTTCCTCAGTCAGTCATTGTGTTTGTTCCTGTATGTATTACTTGCTAGTTTTTCTGTATTTATTATTGCCTTTAGATGTTTTCTTGCTGTGCTTTTCCTTGTGTTTTTTCCCAGCCCTAGTTAGTTCTTGTTTTTGTCTGTCTGCCTTAGATTTGACACCCCATTTGCTTAAGTCTATTGTCAACAAAAACCCCTTTTTGTCACCAAGCCGCACCATGGACCATGCTCCGAAGTAACATAACAAGGTAAGAAACATGTAAGGTTACTAAATTAATAAGTCTAAATGCCAGGACACAGGCAGTGCGTATCGGTGTACTGCTGTAGGCTGTCATTATTGTTTTAGCTGTCATCAAACACTGGGGTCCATGGTATGTCAGACATAATGCTTTATTTTATACTTTCAATAACTAAATAAAAAGTCTGATTGTTTTGTTTTTCTTTCAGATTCTCTTTATTTTGTCAAACAAAAGCTTTTTGTTTAAGGAAGACACATTAAGCAAATAAAGTTGGGATAAGTTTTCATTTTTGTCTTCACAACAGAAACCCTGATGTCCATTAAATGATGTTTAGCTGTTAATAACTGCAATGCCCTGATAGCAGCCCCATAAATCACTATAAGTAAGAGGTTCAGTGGATCAGCCTGTAAAAGACAAACGACAGAACAGTAAAATTCACTTCTAGGTTCAGTAGGAGGTTTTGTAATAAATCTAAGAGGAAGTGTTAGAAGTATTAAAAGCAGAAGAGTTTCTGTAGATGGTCCCTGAGTTAAGAAGCCCCATCTGTCCTCTTGAGTTCCTCTTACGGTCTAGTCTGAGTCGCTGCCACTTCCGCAATGCTACAGAAAAACACATCACATGACACATCACACACTGCCAGGGCTACTGCTGGTGCATTTTAATCCCTGTATGGTCAAATTCCTGATCTACCTTGCCATGTTTCTTATGACCATGACCATGGCCGTGACCGTGACCATGGCCGTGACCATGGCCGTGACCGTGGCCGTGGCTGTGACCATGGCCGTGACCGTGATGGTGCCCATGTTCCCCTGGAGGAGGAGGGCCACAGGGCCCACCACCTGGTTGGCATGAGGCAGGGGGGCCGCAGGGACCACCACCTGGTTGGCATGAGGCAGGAGGGCCACAGATACCACCCTTGCCACCTGGTGGGACACCCGGATAGCCGCCTGGTGGGACACCCGGACAGCCGCCTGGTGGGGCACCCGGATAGCCGCCTGGTGGGACACCCGGACAGCCGCCTGGTGGGGCACCCGGATAGCCGCCTGGTGGGACACCCGGACAGCCGCCTGGTGGGGCACCCGGATAGCCGCCTGCAGGATTGCAAAACAAGGTCAGTGGCAAAGAAGTGAAACAGGCCTGATTTCTAAACTTCACCTTCAAAAAAATTTAAACACTACAATGACTGACAGCAATTAAGAATTACCTTGATTTTGACCAGACATGTTCAGATATAAAATCTGAAAAGGGCAGAAAAAGAGCAGTCATTACCTTACAAACATGATAGCCTTCTTAGAGCACACAGGATTGTAGCAGTGAGTGACAGACTGCTAACCCAAGCCACTGTTTTTCCCTTCTTCTCTGTTTCCTCCATTATAATCCTTTGTACACATATTTTTCCTAATGATGATAATCAATAGAAAATTGGTTTCTGTCAAGTTTAATAATAAACAACAGTTATCAGTGAAGAGTCCTGTGTGTATGACAGGAACAGCTGGGGTTTGTTTGAACACTGCAAGTCCAACTCAAACACGTCCCACCCTAAAGTGTACCTTATGAGTGCTGCCCCTTTGTGGTTGAAACAGAACACCAGCGTGGTCAAACCAGTTTGGCCTGTTCACTGCTTTTAAAAACACTATCGTGAGCTTAGGCTGACTCAGAATTGAAACCACTGCAAAATACAGATAGTAGGTAGTAGATAGTAAAATACAGTAAATCTGAATTCCAAGTGTATTTTTTGTGAAACAAATTTGTCAAAGACTAGAAAATAGTTTCAGTCAATGTGACCGCAGAAAAACAATCTTTAAACACTACACTCTACTCAGCATACGTTGAGTGAGACATAATAGCCAAGCCAGGTGCACAGTGATGCAAATCAGCTCACATTAGAAATGATTGTTAAAAAAGGTGTTTTTTCTCCTTTGAAGCCGGCAGCACATTGATCTCTGGGTAGATACACAGTGATACAGCAGAGACGGTGTACTTACAGCCTGCTAGCAGAGTGTGTGCACAGCGTTCGCCGCAGATTCCTCGTGGACAGAGCCTCTCTGGTGTTTATGAGCGCGGTGCCACTCCTGGCCACCCCCACATTCCTCCTGTGTGAATGGAAGTGTTGCCACGGAACATTCCGTGTTTCCATGATTACAGGTATTATTTTCTTCATTTATTATTGGTAAGGTTATTGTTATGATTATCATTGTGTAGGTCTTCTGTTTTTCTTCTTGTTGATATCTGTCTGTTTAGTAGATGCTTTTATCAGAAGGTGACTTTGAGACCCGCCATTTCACGCACGGGGGATGTTTCTCTAAACAAAAGCAAATTCACTAACTTCAATAAAACTTGCACATAAGCCTCTGGTATATAGATCTACTCTTGGCAACCTCAACAACTTCTTGTTGTATCAGGCAGAACATGAATAACTGGTTGTGATCACGGTTAACAAGTTTTTACTAAAGATGGTGCATAACAGTGAAAGACCTCTGTCACAATCCCTTTTTCCTCCTCTACCCCGTATCCCAGCAACGTCACATTCCAGAACCATTACCGCTACCTATTGGCCTATGCAAAGAACACAACACATTCCCCCCTTACTTAAAGCAATGCATCATGGTTAGATTTCTTTTTTTTTTTTTTTTTTGTCCGATTTCAGCCTGCGCTGCAAAACGTCACCACATCTCACCGTGTCACATGGTACAAAAACCTTGTGAGTGCAAGACGACTTAAGATAGATCGTGCAACAACACTTAGCCGGCTGCACAAATTGGAACTGCCTCGGTGATGACCCCGCCTAAGGACACAGCACACTGGAAAATTAAGGGGATGGGGAACACAAAAAGGAGGGAACCTGGTACAAACAGAACGGAACCACCAACATTGAATAAATACCACACATTAAGGCACTGGAAGTATGTTTCACTCCATAATGCCTTGGTAGTCTTGAGAATTCACTTCATTGTGCCCTGCACATATTAAAGGTTCCCCGTGCCATATGCAGCAAAACAGCCCCAATACAAACCCGAGCCCCCTCCATGTTTCACAGTAGGTATGGTGTTCTTTTCTTTTAAAGCTTCATTTTTCCTTCTGTAAACATAGACCTGATGTGAATGGCCGAAGGGTTCCAGTTTTGTCTCATCAGTCCAAAGGACATTTTCCCAGAATATTTGGGGCTTGTCAACATGCATTTTGGCAAATTCCACTCTGGCTTTTTATGTTTTTCTGTCAGTAATGGAGCCCTCCAAAATCATGATTTTGTGATATGATACCTGCCAAAAAATATTTCAATAGCGATACTAAAACAATACCATACCAAAAAACTAAAACATCAGGAAAATTAATGGATAAATAGATGACAGAACACAGAACTTTAAGAAAAAATTAAATAGGCCTAACATATTTTGTCAATATCGGTTAAATAAAATATAGCCTACTTAGCTGACTCTGGGATAAGCTCTTAGGTTTGCATTTTTAACAAACATGAGTATATAAGCAATGTGGAGAGACAGACTATAGCTCAATAAATATTATTTTTCTCGCTTGATTTTTTAGTGTTATTTATGTTAGACCCTGCACTGTGAAAAAATGACCTCACCTCAGGGTATCCCTGTCACTCTCCTGCACCCTGTCTTCGCTTACAAACATCCTAACTACCCAGAAAAAATCATTTGCACAAACACAAGGCATAAAACAGATACCAGGATCTTCTCCTAGAGACCCCTATAAGTAAATATAGGGGATTTACTGAATCTCTCAGCAATAAAAGGGACTTTCTGACAGCATTGTTTATGAACTAAATGATTCTGGCCTCTTGTAATGTCCTTACAGCAAATACAGTGAGATGAGAATTGTGACTGACACAAACTCAATGTCACCCCGTCTGGATTGGGGAGACCACGGCCTCACCCTGGATCCAAGCCTGGGCCGGGAGCTCAGGGGAGTACCTGGTGGTCAGGCCTCCGCTCATGGGGCTCGACCGGGCATAGTCCGAAAGGGCTATGGGTTCGTCCCCCTGTGGGCCCCCCACCTGCAGCGGGAGTCATGGGGGTCGGCTGCAGTGTAGGTTGGGCGGCAGTGGAAGGCTGGGACCGCGATGGACTTATTGTCAGTTACCAAAACTGACTCTTGGTACATGGAACGTAACCTCTCTGGTGGGAAAGGAGCCTGAGCTTGTGCGGGAGGTAGAGAAATACTGATTAGATATAGTCGGGCTCACCTCGATGCACGGCTTGGGTTCTGGAACCAAACTCTTGGGGAGGGGCTGGACTCTATTCCACTCTGGAGTTGCCCATGGTGAGCGGTGCAGAGCAGGTGTGGGTCTAATTATAGCCCCCTAGTTTGGTGCCAGTGGGTTGGAGTTTACCCCGGTGAACAAGAGGGTCACCTCCCTTTGACTTCGAGTCAGGGGAAGGGCTCTGACTGTTGTCTGTGTGTACGTGCCAACACCAGTTCAGAGTATCTGGGTCCCTTTCTTTGGGACTCAATTGTTATGCTGGGGGACTTTAATGCTCATGTGGGCAATGATATGAGTAATAAAAACGATGTGGTGGTTATGGGTGATTTTAATTTACCTGGGATACAATGGGACAGTCTCTGGCTCTTCTGTAAATGAACTTGAGATGGTGGAATTAGTACAGGATTGTTTTTTACTCAGTTTGTTAATAGCCCTACCAGGGGGGATGCCCTTCTTGATCTTGTTTTCTCTAAGAACCAGGATAGGATTGCAAAATTAGAGGTTTTAGAACCACTGGACGGTAGTGATCATAACATGGTTAAATTTGAGGTTAATTTTAGTGTTCGAAGAACAAAGTCCAAAACAAAAGTATACAATGTCAGGAAGGCTAACTTTAATGGTATGAAACTGAGACTAGAAAGTGTAAACTGCATGGAGTTAAATAGCAAAACTGTTGAAGAGGCATGAAAATTTTTTAAAAGCACATTGCAAGTGTAAGAGGACTTCATACCTGTTTCCAGCAAAACTAAATCTAGGAAACTGCAACCAAGGTGGTTTACTAT
>JAODKC010000038.1:7293215-7331770 GCA_026777985.1 Mormyrops attenuatus
TGCTATAGTGTGTCTTTTTTCATAGAGCAGCTGTTGAGGTTGCCAGGAGAAGATGTAAATCAGAGACTCATGTGCAAGTTTTAATGACGTTAGTGAATTTGCTTTTGTTTAGAGAAAGATCACCCTGCATGACATGGCGGGTCTCAAAGTCCCCTTCCGATAAAAGCATCTGCCAAACAGACAAATAGCAACAAGATCAAGGAGAACAGAAAACCCACACAATAATAATCATACTGATAACCTTACCAATAATAAATGAAGAAAATAATGCCTGTAGTCATGGAAACACGGAATGTTCCGTGGCAACACCTCCATTCACACAGGAGTCACGTGGGTGCAGTCAGGAGTGGCACCGCGCTCATAAACACCAGAGAGGCTCCATCCCTGAGGAATCTGCGGGGAACGCTGTGGACACACTCTGCTAGCAGGCTGTAAGTACACCGTCTCTGCTGTATCACTGTGTATCTACCCAGAGCTCAGTGTGCTGCCGGCTTCGAAGGAGAAACTGCCTTTCTTAACAATCGTTTCTAATGTGAGCTGATTTGCATCACTGTGTACCTGGCTTGGCTGTTATGTCTCACTCAATGTATGTTGAGTACAGTGTAGTGTTGCTTTTCTGTGGTCACACTAACTGAAACTACTTTCTAGCCTTTGACAAATTTGTTTTACAAAAATAAACTTAGAATTGAAACCAATACAATAAAAACGAATTCCGAGTCAGCCAAAACACACAATGGTTTTAAAAGCAGTGAACAGGCCAAACTTGTTTGATCACTTTGGTGTTCTGTGTTGACCACAAGGGGTCAGAATTCATAAGGTACACTTTAGGTGAGATGTGTTTGAGCTGGGCTGACAGTGTTTAAAGAGGAACTCCAGCTATTCCCTTCACATACACAGGACTGTATGCTGATAACTGATAATAGGTTTACCTCTTTGACACCTTGCTGATCCTCTGCTGTTTGTTACTATTAAACTTGACTGAGCAATTTCTGATTATCATCATCAGGAAAAAGACACATCCAAAAGATTAAAAGGGAGGAAACAGGTAAGAAGGAAAAACCCGCTGACATCTGTCACCCACTGCTACGATCCTATTGTGTGCTGCCAGAGAAATTTGTCATATTTCTGAGGTAATGACTGCTCTCTCTCCCCTTTCAGCTTTCACAACTGAACATGCACGGTCACCACCATCACCATCACCATCACGGTAATTCTTAATTGCTGTCAGTCGTTGCAGTGGTTTTATTTTCTTGGAAGTGGACTTTAGAGATCATCTGGCCTGTTTCTCCTCACCTTTGTTTTGGAATCTTGCAGGCTTCAATATGGGTTTCGGGTCAGGAGGCTATATGGCACCCGGAGCCTACGTCTCACCTGGGGCCTACGTCTCACCTGGAATAGGAGGGGTTCTCCCAGGGGGCATCGTGCTACCACCATACGCTCCTACCCCATACCAAGCAGTCGGTCTTCCAGCCGTTGGCCTTCCATGGGGCCGCAGGCACCATAACGGCCTTGGTCTGGGCAACCTTCTTGGCCTCGGTTTTGGTCATCATCACCATCATGGTCATCATCACCATCACTAATCCACTAAACCTCTTACTCATAGTGATTTATGGAGCTGCTACCATATTATGATCATGACATTGCAGTTATTAATAGCTAAACATCATTATTTGTTATTTTGGAATTCCTCTGCTGGCCTCAGGAGGTTGGGCTCTCCCTTTGAGTTTGGTTCCTCCCAAGATTTCTTCCTACTGGGGAGCTTTTCCTTGTCACTGTCGCCTCTGACTTGCTCTCTGGGGACTTTTGAGGAATATAAAGTGGTTTGAGATAATGTAATAGAATGAAAATAAGCTGTATAAAGATAAATTGAATAGAATTGAATTTAATGGATATGAAGGGGTAAAGTTGTAAAGATAAAAATGAAAATGTGTCATCCCAACCTTATCTTAATGTGTCTTCCTCAAACAAAAGCAATTTGTTTTATGTGTTATGGCTTAATCTCTTCTTACTTTTTTTTCTTGTTTGACAGAATAAAGAGAATTTGAAAGAAACATGAAATTGAATTCACAGATGTTTTATTCAATTATTGGAAGTATGAAATAAAATATTATCTCTGAGACACACCATGGAGCCCAGTGTTTGGAGACAGCTAAAACTATAATGATCAGATAGGATAAAGTAAATTTTTGAGAAGCACTACTTCTAATATTCATATGTATTCATGTTCAAAACACCTCACACAGTGCAGGGTCGTGGTGAGCCCAGGAAGCACAGGGCACACATTCACATGTTATGGGCAATATAGAGACACCAGCTCACCAAACTTCATGGGGGAAGAAACCAGCGGAACACAGAGAGAACCTGCAAACTGAAAAGACAGAGGCAATCGATACCCAACCACAGGTGATTATTGGGACTCTGGGGGCTCTAGGCAAAGAACTCCACGGGGCCCTCCAACTCACCCTCCCTCGATATGGTAAAATTACCGTGAAGTCTAAATTAATAACATCTACAAATAGAATTAAACAAACACAAGTCCGTTCTTTTCACTATTGTAAAAACAATACACAAACAAAGCAGATTTGTGGTTGCAGTGCACCATGTAATTGTCGCCGGGGGGGCCGTCCCAGATTGGCACTCCTTGGTCTGCCTGTCCAGTCGCTTTGCCTCTGTTACGACACTGAAGGTGAGAGGCTACAATGATCCATCATGGAACCTCTACTTCCTTACAGCAACCCCCTAATGTATGAAACAAAAAAAGACTTTTCATGCCTGTTTTGGTTCTCTACACTAAGACTCAGCTACTTGCAAAATTCATCAACGTGAAAATAATAATTTTCTAGATCCAGACAAAACAAACCAGGGATCTCCAACTTCTTCGCAGTGAGACCTACTTTCCCAAGCAACGTCATATATGAAAGTATCATCCTCCACCTTTTGTTCCAACCTAGTTGTGAATAGCAGAGTTTTTAATTGTTTATCTGTTCTTCCAAAAATCTCCACAACATGGAACCCTCCGACAGATTTTGTCCAGTAGATGGCACGTGTATGTCCAGATGTGCTTTGATGCCCCCTGACATACTGACATACAAAAGCCACATCATTTACTGGGCACCATTCAGACAGCCAGCGGTTGAATTATGATAATGTCTTATATACTGATATTTTGTGATATTTTACATATAGATGGATATTGGAGTTTTTGGATATGGATAAAAGGACACGCTGTTTTATGGATAGACGAAGCTGTTTTAATTAAACATGTACATTTTGTCGTGTAAGCTAGAATGTTGTATGTTCCACCACAAACCATTCTTGGTGCCTTTACTGCACCGTTCGATCCCCAGAATCCCATGTTTCAGACCCAATAGGGGCCTCATCCACAGTTCCAGGCCCAGAAACAGCCTCACCAGAATCTCCAGTGCCTGTCCCAGGCCCAGAGGAGGCCTCCTCAGCCACACCAGGCCCAGAGGAACCTGCTTTACTTGAGCCTCCAGCCCCTCTGGGCCACCTAGTCTGAGTCTCCAGCGTCCTGCCCCAAGGGAGCCTTTCACTGGAGCCTCCAGCGAAGACATTGGAGTAAAAAAGACAATGCACCAAAATGGAAAACAACTTGCATTGCACAACCAGAAGCTAAACGAGACCTGATGTTTATATGATGTTTATATAGGCAGATGCAGCTAAATACTTTGAGGCAGTGATTGCTAAATTTAATGGCCATTTTGTGTCTTAGCACAACGTCATTCACGAACAAGCTCAAAAGAATGGAGAAAGTGTTGAGGCATTTGTTAGAAGCCTGTATGAATTAGGTGATTATTATACGTTTGGAAACACAACGGATGAGCAGATACATGATAAAATAGTGATTGGAATCCCTGACAGGGACATTTCTCAAAAGCTACAGCTAGAGCCTGGACTAGAGAAAGCTATTCAGATGGCTCATGAATCCAAACTCATTAAGAAACAGACTCCTGAAAAGCAAACAGAATGATAAGTGGACGAATGAAACAAACCCCAGGGATTTCAGAAAGTTTAACAAAGGCACAGCAGAAAAAGGGACATTTGATAAAGTAAAATTTAATGGCTGGTAAACTACAGTGCATGGGAAAATCTGTAGCTATTACTAAGTGGGAGGGACAGAAATACACTTGTGAGATGTAAACAGCCCATCTATTCTGTTGCATTGTAGCACATAAAATGGGTCTTGCACTGAGAATGGATGAGCTGAAATATGACAGTGACAATGTCCTTTTTAACACTTGATGCCTCCAGCAGATTTTGGTAGATTCAGGTTGACCCCAGTAGCCAAAAGCTGCCTACCACCATGACACCAGTTGAAGGGTTCTGATTCTAGCTTCTCCCCTTTGGGATCACCTCCACTCCTGAAATTTTTCAGAGAGAGATGAGCACACTTTTGCGTGAACGTAAAGGCACGGTGGTGGTGATAGATGATGTCCTGGTTTTTGGGAAGATTTTGAAGTAACATGATCAAAGTCAAAAGCTGTGATGCAAAGAATCAAAGAATCAGGGCTGATAGTCTACAAAGAGAAGTGGCACTTTGCACGGTCTGCGATCCAGTATTCTGGCCACGTTTTCAGAGACAGCAGCAAGGTCAAAGCAATAACACTGTTGCTTAGTCCACAGAACATCACTGAACATTGCCTAATGCTGTCTACAGTAAATTATTCAGCAAAGTTTCTCTGTTTCATTGATACATCCGATCACACAGCTGCTGAAGAGCGATGCTCAATGGAGGTGGGGAGTGCAGACAGCAGTTATGGTTTGGGGGCCACCCTTCTGCAAGACCAAGGAGACAGACTATGTCCTCTTGCCTTCTGCTCATGCACCTTGACAGAGCCGGAGCACAGGTACTCCCAGATTGAGGGCAGTACATACTGTATACCAGCAAAATGGCTCATAATCGCAGACACTGTCTAGAAACCCACTAAAAGATAGTGACACATCTCACAGAGATGAAGATGTCAAGTCATATGTGCAAGCTGTGATGGCTGGGAAGCAACCTGCATGGATGAGGATCTCCAGAGAATCATTGGGTACATCTATCATGGTTGGCCAAAAGTTACATCACAGTTACCATACTTACTGCACGCTTACCATGCTGCAATACCATATACAATCTGTTGTTGTATGATGATAGAATTGTCATTCCTGTGTCACACCACAACGAAATACTGCAGAAACTTCATGAAGGACATTTTGGTTTGACCAAGGACAGATAAATAGTTAAAATGTCAGCATGGGGCCTGGAATTGGATCTGACATAATCAAATGTGTGGTAATGGGTGAGTCGTGTATGAAGAACAACCCAACAGAGAGAGCCGTCATTGACAACTCCACTGGCAAGTGATCCAGGGCAGAAGATAGGTGCTGACCTGTTTGAGCTAGATGGGAAGCAGTATCTGGTAGTTGTTGAGTAATATTCATACGACACTGGCATAGCCCATTTGCTGACTATAACCAGCCAGCAGGTGATAACCTGAATAGTATGTTTGCATGGTAGAGGACTCCATTCAATATTTTCGCAGATAATGCACCACAGTTCAAGAGAGCTTACTGTATGACTTCAGTCATAGCACCTTAAGCCCACATAACCCCCAGGCAAATAGTGCTGCAGAAAGAACTATGTAGACCACAAAGCAAATTTTGAGACCGCCTGACTCACACCATGCCTTGCCGAATTACAAATCCACTCTAATATCTGCTACAGGCCAAAGCCCAGCTCAGCTTACATTGAGACGTCAGATCAAGATCAAACCTCCATCCCCCATGGAAAATCTTCTGCCCTCTGACATCAATCCTCAGTTGGTGAGAAAAAAGGATGAAGAAACAAAGTCTTATAGTTTCTTCTGCAACAGAAGGCATTCAGCACAAGATTTATCAGACCTACACCCTGGACAGAACATGAAAGTTCAGCTTTATGATGAGATAGGATGCGGAACTTCTGCAGTGATTGTTTTGAAAGCACCTGACCCAAGGTCTTACATGGTCAAGAAAGAACATGGCAAGATCACACGTTGTAACCAAAGACACCTTCAACTGATTCCTGAAATAGCATGGCCTGGAAAGTGAGCCCTCAGGGATCAAAGCCCAAACGTCATGCGCAGTCACAAGGGAACCAGACTTACCTGATTTCACCTCAGAAATTCCAGAGTGTCCTCCCTCAGGGGAAATGCCCCTTTTAAAAAACACAAATAACACTGATGTTTATTTGGACTGCACAGTGTCAACGTCTATAGAATTAACAGCTAATTGATAGTTTGTGGCATTCTGGACCTGTTGTAGATTTTATAATAGATTTCTTAGGTAAACCAGAGAGAAGCACATTACAGTAATATATTCTACTTATATCAGTTTTTCACATTCAACATATGACAACATACCCTGGACTTTTGGCGATGTTACAAAAGTCATAGTATGTTGAAGCCACTGAAAAGGATTCGTAGGTTTCTAATTTGTTGTTTGGCCTTCAGATACATTGGTTCTAAGTACACCAGTATAGCCTTCCTCTGTACTTCATTCTCACAAAGTGTTACGACGTGGGCAGGGCACGGAGCGGAGACAGAGGAGCAGAAGTCAGGGAATCGGGGAACACGGGGTTTAATCACAGGGAAGACACGATCGAGAGACAACCACATAACGTCAATGACTGGACTGGGGAAACAGACTTTAACGCGGACTCAAATACAGAGGACTAAGGACGGGAAACAACGAGAAACAGCTGATGACATTGGGATTCCACACGAGGTAGCGAGGGGGCATGGCACACAGGAGGATCAGACGAGCAGTGTGTGACACTAACATGCATCTCTGTTTTTTCTTTTTTCAGTTGCAGAAAGTTTTGTAACATCCATGAGTTTCTGTCATCTGTGCATTCAAGCAGGTAGTGGATAGACCCATGAGCATCAGAAGGTAGAGACAGATAGCTGTGTGTCATCTGCATACTGATGAAAGCTGACTGTATGTTTATTTATTATACTCAATCGGTAGCAAATGAAGATTAAATAATATAGGACCAATAGCTTGAAATAGCTTGATTGAGCCCTGTAATAGCTTGATGGTTTTTGACATAGGTATCAAGTGCAGCACAATATACACACCCACTTAGATATGATCTGAATCAGTCTAAGGCCATACCAGAGAGGTCGACACAGGTATGCAACCGGTTCAACTTAATCTCATGGTCTACTGTGTGAAAGGCAGCACTGAGATCTAGAAAAACAAGAATGGAGAGGTTACCTGAGTCTGTTTAACCTTTGAGGTTTTATTTTATACTTCCAGTCATCTTCTTTTTAATACTTTACAGTACTTATTTCTTTTTATCCCAGAACATCTCATCTCTTGTTATCTCTATTATTTTATTATTTATCCATCTCTATTTTTATCCTCCTTTTGCATCCCACCATTTATTCTTTTACTTTGTAGTTGCTTGTACTTTTAGATTGTAGTTTTATCCATGTTAATAGATATATAAATTTGTTTCATTGTGTGTACCGAACCATAAATGATGATGAATACATGTACTGTTACAGCGCTAATATTTAGCAAAATGAAGAAAATATGTAATAACTTTGCATTATTTAGCTTATGATTATCTAGGCAAGTATCTTGTTCTTGTTAATAAGTATCTTGTTAAAGTACCATATGATGTTTGTTTGATCAAACAGATCAGACCTTTTCCTCATATCCTCTAATGGCATAATACAACCCCCCCCCCATATGTGGGTTGTTGAATGCTCTCCTCCTGTTGTGCATGTTTTCTCCACATACTCCAGTTTCTTCCTGCAACTTAAAAACATGAGGTTAGATCAGGGGTGTCAAACTCCAGTCCTGGGGGGCCGGAGACCTACACAGTTTTTGTTTTACCCTCATTTAACACACCTGATTCAACTCCTTGTGTTAATTACAGCACAGTTCTTGAGCTGAATCATTTGTGGTGGAACAGGGAAAGAACTAAGCTACACAGGGCTCCGGCCCACCAGGTCTGCAGTTTGACACCCCTGGGTTAGATGAACTGCTTTCTCTATATCAGGGTTGGGTGGTTATTTTTAAAAAGTAATCCAGTACAGTTACTAATTATCTGTTGAAAAATGTAATCAGTAACGTGATCTAAGTATATCAAGACTAAAGTAATGTAACTATTACAGGATTACATTACTGGCAACTAAAGAGTAAAGAAACATCAAAAGATCACTTTTTTATTAGGCAACAGAACGTGTTGTTAAAATAATAATATATGTACATTATTATATTATAGAACGCCGTTGGGGGTTCCAGAATATGTCTCCACCTGGCATGTTTTCCCCCTCTAGACATGGTAAAGAACAAGTAACACTACTCATACAACGGAATGCTGTTTGGCCGAATAATAATAATAATAGCAATGAGGAAATGATCCTATTCTATATGAGGGTTTTAGAACAGATGGTATTGTATGTGTTTTTGATGTGATTTGGGGATCTACAAATAAAACTGAATTCATGTGATTTGGGCTATACAAATAAAACTGAATTCATGTGATTTGGGCTATACAAATAATACTGAATTAATGTGATTTGGGGTATACAAATAAAAGTTAATTCATGTGATTTGGGCTATACAAATAAAACTGAAGTACAGTACAGTATTGTGTTAATTTGTCTTATTGAAATACTGGTAGATTGTACAGCTTTGCGTTAATAAGGTAACTTTCAATAATATCTCTGTAGCTAATGTAAGTGGCTTGTTTTACAGTCTTACTTCTAAATGTCTCTTTAAATTTAACGTTTGACTTGGATGTTGCCAGTGTTTTTACAGCAGGGTGACATAATGTGCATTGCACAGTGATGTCCCCCCCACTTAAAATGAAAATAACTTTGACAGGCATCCACCTGGCACAGTAGCATAGCTCACGTCAAATGGAGTGTGGTAAGATAATAATCAGAAAAAAAGAGTATGGAGAAGGGTATGTCTGTAGCCTGGAGCCAACCGCAAGTAGGAGGGACTTGCGTTGCAAATAGGAGGGACTGATTACAAGAGGTATGTCAACACATCTCGTGAGAAGTGCTTTTTGCACAAAAAAAAGCGTTAAGTCAGCTTTGCATTCTTTATAAACACAGAAAGCCATTCTTCGATTTCAGAATTATGATAATATAATCTAGAAGTAATAATGATTTATCACAAGAGTTATTGTAATCTGATTATGTTTCCTTTTCTCAGTAACTGCCAGCTTGCTCTCACCTACAGAGAGCAGGTTGGGGGAGGCGTAAAGAGAATTTCCCTAGAATGTTCCATGGCAACACTACCTTTCACCAGGAAGAATGTGGGCGTGGCCAGGACTGGCCCCGCACTCATAAATACCAGAGAGTTTCCGTCCCCAAAGAATCTGCGGGGAACGCTGTGGACACACTCTGCTAGCAGGCTGTAAGTACACCGTCTCTGCTGTATCACTGTGTATCTACCCAAGTGCTCAGTGTGCTGCCGGCTTTAAAGGAGAAACTGCTTTTTTTTATAAACACTAGGAGAGAGACACATACAAAGAATTAAAAAGGAGGAAGGTAAGAAGGGAAAGGGAATGGCTAGGGTTAGCAGTGTCTAGCATCTGTCACTCACTGGTACAACCCTATTGTGTGCTGTCAGAGAAACCCGTCATGTTTGTAGCGTAATGACTGCTCTCTCTCTAAACCCTTTTCAGCATTTACAACTGAAAATGTCCCATCACCACCACCACCACCACAACCATCATGGTAATTCTTAATTGCTGCCAGTGATTGCAGTGTTTTTACTTTCTTGGAAGTGAACATTAGAGATCGTCAGTCCTGTTTCACCTCACTTTTGTTTTGGAATCCTGCAGGCTACAATATGGGTTTCCAGTCTGGAGGCTATATGGCACCCGGAGCCTACGTCTCACCTGGGGCCTACGTCTCACCTGGAATAGGAGTGGTTCCACCAGGGGGCGTAGTACTACCAGCTTGCCCTCCTGTCCCATACCAACCAGGCGGTTTTGCAACCTTTGGCCCTGCATGGAATTATGAACACCATCACGGTCATCATCACCATCACGGTCATCATCACCATCACTGAACCAGTGAACCTCTCACTCATAGTGATTTATGGGGCTGCTACCATATTATGATCATGACGTTGCAGTTATTAACAGCTAAACATCATTATTTGTTATTTTGGAATTCCTCTGCTGGCCTCAGGAGGTTGGGTTCCCCCTTTGAGTCTAGTTCCTCCCAAGATTTCTTCCTACTGAGGAGCTTTTCTTTGCCACTGTCGCCTCTGACTTGCTATCTTGGGGATTTTCCGGTATGTAAAGCACTTTGAGACAATGAAATAGTGTGACAATGCTCTGTATAAAAATTAATTGAGTTGAACTAAATGTAATATCAGGGGTTCAGTTGTAAATGAAAATGTGTTATCCCAAATTTATCTGCTTAAGGTGTCCTCCTCAAACAAAAGGAGAAGCTTTACACAACTTGATCTATTCTTAAATGCTTTATTGTTTGACAGAATAAAGAGAATTTGAAAGAAACATGAAACTGAATTCAGATCTTTTGTTCAATTATTGGAAGTATGAAATAAAATATTACCTCTGAGACACATCATGGACCCCAGGGTTTGGAGACAACTAAAACAATAATGATCAGATAGGATAATTAAAATTTTTGGGAGGAACTGCATAAAATGGGGAGAACATGCAAACCGCAAAGACAGAGGCAATCGATACCCAACCACAGGTGATTATAGGGACTCTGGGGGCCGGGGAAGAACCACTTCAGTCCCTCTCTGTTCTGATTGGTATGGTGGTGGAGAGGGCTGAACACAATCCCAGGTCTGAAAAATTTCATTTAAAAAACAGGTTTTTATTAATCAAGTAAAAAAGTATGAAAAAGGGAACAACAAAATTAATGAAAAATGAGCGTCACCGATTATCCCAGCTTTACTGTAACAGCCACAGTCTCACATCATGCTGCAGACTGACTTTGTCTGTACCCTCTCTCATACACCTCAAAACATCGGTTTGTATAGCGTTTACCCATTAACCTTAATAGGGCAATACCACTGAGACAATCAAGGGTTAAACAGTCTAAACAAGTTCCAAAACAACTTACACAGTGCAGGGTCATGGTTGGCCTGGAGCCTGTCCCAGGAAGCACAGGGCACACATTCACATGTTATGGGCAATATAGAGACACCAGCTCACCAAACTTCATGGGGGAAGAAACACAGGGAGAACATGCAAACCGCAAAGACAGAGGCAATCGATACCCAACCACAGGTGATTATTGGGACTCTGGGGGCCCTAGGCAAAGAACTCCACGGGGCCCTCCAACTCCCCCTCCCCCGATATGGTAAAATTAAAGTGAAGTCTAAACTAATAATATCAACAAAGAGAATTTAATAAACACAAGTCTGTTCTTTTCACTATTGTGAAAAACTATACACAAATAAAGCAGATTTGTCATTGCAATGCACCATGTAATTGTCGCCGGGGGGGCCGTCCCAGATTGGAACCACAGACAATTGCCTGGCCTGCCTGTCCAGTCGCTTTGCCTCTGTTACGATACTGAAGGTGAGAGGCTACAATGATCCATCATGGAACCTGGACTTCCTTACAGTAACCGCCTAATGTATGAAACCAAAACAATGACTTTTCATGCCTGTTTTGGTTCCCTACACTGGAGACTCAGCTACTCGCAAAATGCATCAATGTGAAAATAATCATTTTCTACATCCAGACAAACCAAAGCAGGATCTCCAACTTTTTCACAGTAAGAGGTACTTTTCCAAACAATATCATATATAAATTGAATCATCCTCCACCTTTTGTTCCAACCAGGTTGTTAATAGCAGGGTTTTGAATTGATTTCCTGTTCTTCCAAAAATGACCATACTACGGACCCAGTAGATGGCAGACTCTCTAAAACAAGAAGAACGTATGGCGACTGTGACATAATCCCGTGTGCGTCCTGATGCAGTCACATGTATGTCCAGATGTGCTTTGACGCCCCAAACGTACTCAGGGCCCCAGCACCACTTAAATGGACATTCAGTGCTACTCATTCATATTCTTTCCATCTTTACTGTATTACTGATTGTAATAAAAAATGCTAAAGATGCCCCAAGTTTCTTGGTTGATCGTTGGAATACAGACAGTGTTAGCGATTGATGATCATCGAGAAGTCAGTGAGAAAATGGGGGTTCCAGTGTGCACCACTATGGTGATAAGGACGTAACTGAATTTACAGTGGCCAGAGAAGGCCAGTGGCCAGACTGAGTTACCATTTGCTCTCGTGGGAAGTCTCCGTCCTGTCCTGTAACATTTATGCCTCAGGATCTTCACACTCCAGTGGCCAGTACTATGAAGCAGGGTTACTGGCTTATCGGGGTAACTTGTCGGATTTAAGGTACCACAGTTAAAATGGACTTCATATTCGTTTACTTCCATTTCATCCAGACTACCTTAAATCCGACAAGTTACCCCGATAAGCCAGTAACCCCGCTTCGTAGGACAGGCCCCAGAAGGTCACCCTCTAAATGCAAATTCACACACCACACCTACACACAGTACCTTTCAGGGAGGGTCTTTTGGAGTATAAACGGGGGGTAAAGAACCGACCATAATTTATATTTGAGCTGCCTTCCAGTACCAAGTGTATTTCTGCAGTATATTACATTATATTATTTTGCTGTTCAACTTGATCAACTGTGTCAAACGCTTTACGAAAATCGACAAAGGCTGCAAAGAACCTCTGGCGATATTCGCGCTTGCGCTCGATGAGAACCCTCAGTGCAAGGATACGGTCGATGGCAGACTTCTTAGGCATAAAACCAGACTGCTCCGGTCGCTGACAGACAAGCAAGTGATCATAGATCCTGTTAAGGATAACCCTAGCAAGAACCTTACCTGGCACTGAAAGCAGTGATATCCCCCTGTAGTTGCCGCAACCCAGGCGATCACCCTTCCCTTACCAGATAGGGACTACAAGTCCCGTTTTCCAGTCAGTTGGGATGACGCCTGACTTCCAAATGGAAGCAAAGATTGCCTGCAGTGCCAGGAGGACAGACTTACCGCCAGCCTGGAGAAGTTCATCCCGGATACCACAGATCCCTGCGGCCTTCCCTACCCTTAGCTGATTCACCACCCATGGAATCTCAGTGAGATTGGGTGGTTCACAGCTGATTGGAGGATCAGCTTT
Organism: Mormyrops attenuatus; assembly: GCA_026777985.1. Taxonomy (NCBI): domain Eukaryota; kingdom Metazoa; phylum Chordata; class Actinopteri; order Osteoglossiformes; family Mormyridae; genus Mormyrops; species Mormyrops attenuatus. Next base: position 7,306,418 of record JAODKC010000038.1, read on the forward strand.
GAGAACCGTGGACCCAACTGCAGTGTCATCCGTAAGGACCGTTCCATCACCCGCCCTGACTGCAAGTCTCCGAGGAACAGATTCAGATGTGCGTAATGCTTCAATTCCTCTGTAAGCAGGACGTGGGTCACTAGACCACAGATGTTGTGTCACCTGCTCACTGATTCGTCTAACAAACACCTCCTTATCTGCCCTCAGAGCCCTCACAGCCGTCCTTCTCAGTTCCCGGTACAGATTGGAGTTATGCTGCAACTCCTCTCGATAATATCCAGGGTGCCCTGCGAGATGAAACACCTCCTTCTGGGAACACTGGCAACACCAACACAACCCTCGGCAAGCTTCAGGGTCTTATCACAGAAGGTCTCCCACATCACATTAGAGTCAGCAGTCACACCCAAGTCTGCAAGTTCCTCACACAAACTTATCAGAACCTCATCAGAAACAGCCTGATCTTGGAGTCTGGCTAAGTCAAGCCTCATACTCCTAGTAGGTGGTTGCCTACTAGATCTAAGCTGAATCTTCAGAGTAGCAACAACAAGTCTGTGGACAGAATTCACAAACTGGGCACTTCTGTAGACCCTGCAGGAGGAGCCTCCAGCGTCTGCCCACGAGAATGTGATCGATCTCCTTAACCACACCACCAGTATTGGAGTACCAAGTCCAACGATGCAGCTCAGGGCGTTGGAACCAGGATCCAGCGACTCACAGTCCCTGACCTTTCACAAAGTCAAGGAACATGGAGCTGCTTTCACCGCAGTCTCATGACCCATGGGGACCAACACAATCCTCATAGCCAGCCCTGTCAGTGCCAGTGGTCACATTGAAGTCACCCATGACCAGAGGAGTGTCACCTCCTGGGCACCCTTCAACCACTGAGCGAAGCTGTGAGTAAAATGTCTCCCTCAGCGAGAGATCACTCATGGTGGTCAGAGCATACACTGAGACAACAATTTCGACTTGCCTGGGGATGGGGCTCCCGAAGGCTTTCCCCCATCCTCTTCATGGTGCATGCAGCCTTCCTGCGGGCGGCTGCAGCAGGGCTACTCTCACGGAGAGCAGAAGAGTAGCAACCCAAATACCATTTTGAAGAAGAGGAAATCAGCAAGACTTCTGCATGAAGGGAGAAGGTCATTCGTAAACATACATGCCTTCACGCAGAGGCAGCCTACATGCACATGCAAAATGATGTGAGCATTTCCATCTTTCTCGGACCCATCATTTGCTCAGGGAGTGATTTATGATATCTTCCTCTATTTTTACACGAATGTCCAGCAGCCGTTTAAGCTGCACTAGCTATCGCTCTCCTGTTACATTGTGGTCCAAACCTCTTTCCTGGGCAGCATGGCTTTTAAACAGAGATATTTCTGTGTCATTCAGTCTCTGCCATGATTCACTGCTGCAGCTGGCTGGACGCAGTGCCATTACTATCGCCCTGGTCATCCCGTTTGCCATTTTTACTGCAGGTCTGTCTCCGTTTTACCAGATGGGTTTAAATAGTTCCCATTACTGAAGTCATTCAACTAGAGAAACACTGTGAAAGATGCTGTGTCATGAAACATGATGTGTGCATAATGGCTCCAAGAAGGCCCCCCACTCCTCATGATTATGGTACATAATCATCAGTGATGATCTGAATTAGAGAACAAGAGGCATATTTGTAAAATACAAAGTCATAGCTTTTCCAAATTCCAAATGATTCTAATATGAATAGAAGATATGTATTTCAATCACATTTCATCAGTGAAAGCTATGTTGCATCACAAAGTATATGGTTTAAATAAGAAATTTGAGAAAGACATGCAATCAAAATTAGAGAATCATTTGTTATACCTGACAGTTCTTTTATCTAGTCTGAAATATCTTGAAATATCGGGCATCCCCAGTCTATCTGACAAAATTAGTAGGCATTCTGCAAGATGGTGGACCTCTTCAAGGTGCCTGAGACCCTGTGACGTCAGGCTGTTCTGATGAAGGCTGATGGGATGGACCCTTTTAGCCACTGGAAGAGACGTTAATCATTACAAGAGCTTCATTTCTTAAATACTGAAGCTGTACAATAAAACTAAGTCATTCTGGTCCCGAAAAAAGGCTGGTTGCCCACATATGACGAAAGCACAAGTGAACAGGATGATGGGGAGACTCTTGTGGGGGATCGGTTCACCTGCTGGAATTGCTCGCCATATTAGATCGGGGCAGGGCAAGAACTTGTCTTGGCAGGGTCTCATCGTCTGGGACAATATGGACTGAAAGCCCATTCCACAGTGACCAAGTTACTCATCAGCAAGAAGACTGAAAAGGCTTTGAGGTAAGGGTTCTGTGCTGCTCACACAGGTATTGTACGCTCAAATTGTTCCCTTGTGCTGGGTTCATGTCAGTTTTGGCAGCCATCAGCACTGCAAGTTGCTATCAGAAAGTATAGTATCAATGTTTGTCCTTCCTGTGCATTTACTGAGCTCCTGAGATTAAGTGAAAACTTGGTGTTTGTCTTCTTGTGTCTGCAGCTGGTAGCTCGGAAGGTGGTGATGTACACGTCCTGCTGCATTCTGGACGTTAACCAGCTCACCACATGCAGTGACCATGTGGTAAATAGTCACTTCTTCCATTATGTTATGTGCTCCTCTATTCCGGTGTCATTCTGAACAGCTCATACTATAACTCTTAATGCACTGGTGAATAGCGGCATACTGGGGCATAGGATTTAGTAGGACGGCCAGCTCCTTCTACTGCCGAATTCATGGATGTCAATGTTACATTTGAACAGCAAACAGTCTTGTTGGGAAAATATTTCAGCATGATTCTGGGGCTGGATGGATTGCTGTCGACGTATGAATGATAGGACAGCGAGAATCAAAACCAGCCAACGGAGCCTCGCCAGTCTGACCATGAGAAGACACTGATAGTGTCCAGCACATTCATTCATACTGACATTCTGAGTGCCTTGGTTGGCTCAGTCTTTAAGAACGTGCAGGAGGCTGCAGTAACGATATCGGTATCATACAGTGACACCAGTGGCTTTTGCAGTCCTGTGTTGCAGGGACTTTGAAGGCTGATGAGGAAGTGCCACCTGTGGCCAGGGAGGTGCCCTGCTTATAGTGAGTACCAATGTCTTCCCATACTTTCTCCTTCAAAGACCCTTTGGTCTGGGGGTGGGGGGGTAGGAAATTAATCATAAAATTGATAAAGATGAAAAGGATTATTATAAGATTTAAAAATCATTTTTTTTTCCACATTGCATTGCTTTGCAGCATCTATTTCACCAGAAAAGGGGTTGAAGATTTTCCATTCAAAATAGCAGCCCTTCACCAGGCTTTCTGAGTGAGTATATTCACACCTCAGTTACCATTAACATTAAAGCATCAATCTTTGGTTTGTTGCAGGCTTTTACATTCAGGAAGATCTTCTTAGTCAGTATATTCCCATAATTCAGTGTCAAATTTACAAATTCTGCTTTCTCTCCACAGGCACTCATCAGCCAAGGATTTTACCAGAAAGATCTGATCCAAGCTGGTAAAATGATTCTTGGTGGTTTGGTCCAGGTCAACAACAGGGTAAATGTCATTAACTACAAGGAGGTAATGGTACGACAATGGGCTTATTACCTGTCTTGATTTTGACCAATCCATCTGTTCTTTGTTGTGACAAAGGACATCCATGCCTTTGAAATGGCACACAAGCAGTTCCTTCCTTCCTACATATTACAATTTGTAACTGTAGTTTGCAGTGCATCATGGGTGAAAATTGGCTTACAGTATTTTACAGTATATTTCACAATGAATTGTAAATCTAATTACAAACGGGATATGTTTAAACTGTACAACATACATTTTACAGTAAAATCATGCTCCGCTTTTGAATTTGCGCGGGAAACGTTTCTGTGGTTGAGATCGGCAGCTCACGGCTGATCAGACCGCGATGTCGACATCATAGAGCACAGTAAGTTCAATCCAATGAAAACTGTAGGAAATGGATATGAAATTAGACAGTCATTGAAAGCAAACAGTGATGTTTTCTTTTTTTTTTACCTTAGATATAGTGTCTTATCAGGACTTTGAGTAGCCTTTTTATATACAGCCTTTTGAGTTTTTGAGTCAGCAAAAATAAACTGCTGATGCTAGCTAGTGTTTTGGATTCATTTCACATATTTTATGACATTTTCCACAAAACAGCAGTACAGGTAGTATGACAGAAGACGTGTGGAATCGTTGCATGTTTCAACAATGCCAATGCACATTTTAGCAAACCTAACTATTTCAAACAGTGCCCGTTTTGCACCCCCTCTAACTACTATGGGGGTATTTGTGTATATTTCCCCCCATTTGCTTGTTTAATGCTTTTGATGAAACTTGAGCTATAAGCACTGGTGATATTGCACAAAAGTATGTCGGTTATCAATGAAGTTTCCTATGAAGAAATATGGATATGCAAGCAAAAGGTATTAATTACTGTATTAAATGTAATTGATGTACAAAAATAATTCCACCTGCTTGCTTTCCGCTCAGCTAATTCTATGTCTTTTCCCCTTCACTTCCACGTAACTTCCAAGTTAGCGCCATGGAACTTCTGCGTAACTTCAAGTTAGCGCCATGGAACTTCTGCGTAACTTCCAAGTTAGCGCTATGGAACACGACGAATGATGCCACCTAGGGATGCGGATCTTAGACTGACTTCCTTGCCTTACAGAAGCCACTCTACTTTATAAATGACAAAATCCTCACTGACAGCATCACGTTCTACCCGCAGGAGCAAAGAGTATATTTCTTGCCTTACTATTGCTCTGAAAGACATTCTGAAGTGAAGTAGTACATAGGGGCATAGCTGGGGTGTAGTGGCTGTCGCCTCATCGTTTAGCTCTTAAGTGATTGTCTCAGTCCTTTTTCTGTGATCACGTTCCTGCTTGCTAGAGCTGTAATTGGACAGTGATTACATTTCCAGGTGGCCTGATTTTAGTATGTCCTTTTTGAAAATGACATACTAAATGGCCGATGCAGCAGGGCAAAGATGAACATTTCATTTCGCTGTCATGTGGCACAATTTCATCATTAAATTGTGTGTAATATAAACCCTTCAATTTGTTTTTCTGCATGGTAGTTAAATAAGATGCAAAGCAATGGAACGATGGCTTTGCTTAGTGGCACGTTCTCCTCACGACAGTCACTGATAAGCAAAGCCTCCTGTGCACTGCATTTCCACATGGCAGTTTCTGCGTTCTGTGCACTGTAAAAAAATACATTGCGTTGATTGCGTTCCTCCGCATGCCAAAGCCACGTTTACATTTCAAGGTGGCACGAAATCTTCTCCATATAGCACTGGTGCTTGTGGTCAACCAATCAGCAAGACATTAAGCTTTAAGCACCTCCACAGTACTGCCTCCGAGGTACTACAATTGGACTGAGTTCCTGCAGTGGGAACACGACAAAAGTTTCTGATTCTGGGGAAAAAGTTGCTACGCTGGGAAAGTGCCTTGTCTTGCTTACACACACAGACACACCCACACACACAGGTTTGTAATTCTATCTCTGTGGGGACTCTCCATTCACTTCTATGGGAAAAACTCTAACCCCAATATGATGACCTACATACTGTAGCCCTAACCATACCCATAAGTAATTAAACAAAATACAAGACTTTTGGCATTTTTAGTTTATTGATTGCATTCACAGATCGTTGTGTGTATGTGTGTACAGCCTAGTAGACCTTGGACATTCTAAATGTCAGTTTGTTGAGGTAATATGATGAGATTTCACCCCGTGTTTCCTAAAGCATCTCTCACAAGTTGGATTGGCTTGATGGGCACTTCTTACGTATTATTTGGTCAAGCTGCTCCCATTACAGCTCAATAGCCTTGAGATCTGGTGACTGTGCTGGCCACTCCATTAGACACAGAATACCAGCTGACTGCTTCTTCCCTGACTGCTTTGGAGCAGTCTTTGGGTCTTTTTCCTGTTTGAGGACGAAATTGGCTCCAATTAAGTGTCGTTCACAGGATGTGGCATGGCGTTGCAAAATGATAGCCTTCCTTCTTCAGGATCCCTTTATCTCTGTACAAATCTCCCATTTTACCATCATCAAAGCAGCCCCAGACTATCACATTGCCTCCACCCTGCTTGACAGATGTTGTGAAGCACTCCTCCAGCGTCTTTTCATTTGATCTGCATCTCACACATGTTCTTTGTGATCCAAACATCTCAGTCTTTTCTTTTTATTGGTCATTCTGAGATATGGCTTTTTCTTTGCAATTCTGGCCAGAATTAGCCAGCATCCCGGAGTTGCCTCTTCACTGTTGATGGTGAGACTGGTCTTTTGCAGGTACTATTTAATGAAACTGCCAGTTGAAGACCTATGAGGCGTCTGTTTCTCAAACCACACACTCCAACATATTTATCTTCTCGTTCAGTTTTGCACTAGGGCCTCCCTCTCCTCTTTCTGTTGGGGTTAGAGCCAGTTTGCACTAGTTTGCATTAATGATCAGTTAACTTTTAAAATGATAAATTTGCACTAGCAAACACAACATTCCACTGGAACACAGGACTAACTGTTGCTGATAATGGGCCTCTGTACACCCAAGCAGATATTCCATTAAAAAACATCTGTTTCCAGCTATGAAAGTCCTTTACAGCATTAACAACGTCTACACAGTATTTCTGTTCAATCGGATGTCATTTTTATGTTATTTTAATGCACAATGGACAGTGTGTGTGTGTGTGTGTGTGTGTGTGTGTGTGCGTGTGTGTGTGTGTACATATATACACTATATTGGCAAAAGGATTGGAACACCTGCCTTTACACACGCATGAACTTTAATGGCATCCCATTCTTAATAGGCTTTAACTTGAAGTTAGCCCACCGTTTGCAGTTATAACAGCTTTAACTCTTCTGGGAAGGCTGTCCATAAGGTTTAGGGATGTGTTTATGGGATTTTTTGACCATTCTGAAGGCCTGGCTCGCACTCTTTGCTCTAATTCATCCCAAAGGTGTTCTATCGGGTTGAGGTAAGGGCTCTGTGAATGCCAGTCAAGTTCCTCCACACCAGACTCGTTCATCAATGTCCTTATGGACCTTGCTTTGTGCACTGGTGTGCAGTCATGTTGGAAGAGGAAGGGGCCATCCCCAAACTGTTCCCACAAAGTTGAGAGCATGAAATTGTCCAAAATGGCTGCAGCATTAAGAGTACCTTTCACTGGAACTAAAGGGCCAAGCCCAACCCCTGAAAAACAACCATAATCCCCCCTCCACCAAACTTTACACTTGGCACAATGCAGTCAGTCAAGTACCATTCTCCTGCCAACCGCCAAACCCAGACTTGTCCATTGGATTGCCAAACAGAGAAGTCACTCCAGAGAATACGTCTCCACTGCTCTAGAGTCCAGTGGTGGCATGCTTTACACCACTTTTTGATGTAAGGCTTGGATGCAGCTGCTCGCCCATGGAAACCCATTCCATGAAGTTCTCTCTGCACTGTTCCACAAAGTTTGGGGGTCTGTAGCTATTGACTCTGCAGACTTCTGCACACTGTGCACCTCAGCATGCGTTGTTCTTGCTCTGTGATTTTTTTGTGGCGTACCATTTTGTGACTTTGTTATAATATTACTAACAGTTGACCATGGAGTATTTAGTAGCGAGGAAATTACAAAAATGGTCAAAGCTTGTTTCATTGATGCAATGTCACATGACCGATCAACATCCGACTCATCCTGAGGTGACAGAGGATTTGAATCCTGTCAGCTCTTCAAAACTTTTCTAAAGTTTTTTGCCGGCTGAAGAGATTGCTATGTGGTCTGTATTACATACACCTCATTCCATTAATTATGGAAAGTGGCTCTGAAAATGACAAGAGGTGATCCTCCAGCCAACACAAGGTTTGACGTCAATAACCGGACTAGCAACGGTAAGACAAAAAGGTACTTAAATCCATGGACTAACAAGGAGTGGCAACATCAGGCCACATGAAGGAGAAGACATGAGGGTCAGGCAAACGTGGCGGGCAGGACGTGACACTGAGCCTGTTTGAAAGGGAGAAGTGACTGGTGAACTTCACATTGAATTTTACATTCGTCACAGCTGCTGGTTACGTTTTTTTTTTTTTTTCTTTTTTGAGCATACATCTAAAAAGGTTTATTCGAGATTGCGGATGTTCGGTACCCTATTGTAGAACAAAGCGGTAAATTCACACATTATAGTAATTCATTTAAGAAAGCATTGGTGTGCCTTCTTGCATGTGCACAAGCCCCACCTCTGTCAGCCATTGCCACTGGGTATAATTATTAATGGTTCTGAATCCGAGATCGAAATCGCAATACAAGATCCTGAACATTACTAATATTACGAAGCTCAGTTTTCATTTCACAGTTAATGCATAACACATAGATGTAAATGACAAAACTGTTACTCTATAAGTTAGATCAACCTGTATATTTTGTAAATGCTACACATTACTTGGGCTGTAATGGTACATGTATTCATCATATGTGTATTTTTGCATTTTCAGATTACAAATTACTTGTATTTTAATTTTCTCACACCAGTATTTTGTATTTAATTTAGTTACATTTGACGAGCAAGTATTTGTAATTTGTAACAAAATATTTTTTGATGTAGGCCTATTTCTGCCCATCTCTGCCTGTAAGAGGCGATCTCTGCTGTAATGATATATTGGTTCAGCAATTTGAGTTTACAGTGATAGTTGCACACCCATTGGTTTTCCATATGCCTATTATTTTATGGGCGAATATTAATTAATGTCTGAATGTTCGTATGTACATTTCACATTCAATAACTGGTGGTGAATGGACTCCAGTTCCTCCGTAGAATTGGATGTACTTTGTGTGGCTACTTGTCGAATATAGAAGAATATTCTCAAGTGGGAATGGGAGACATAAACCTCTTCTTAGACCTTCCTCTTTCACACCAGCCACCTACATGTCCTCTCTCACCATATCCATAGACCTCCTCTTAGACCTTCCTGTTTCACACCAACCACCTGCATGTCCTCTCTCACAATATCCATAGACCTCATCTTAGGCCTTCCTCTTTTCCTCTTGCTTAGCAGGTGTATCCTCAGCATCCATCAGCAAGAGCAACAGAACCTGTTTTTTTATTCTTTATCCAAAACATCCAGGCTAATTGTCTTATTATACCAGTGTTCTGTATGCTATAATGCATGGTATATTATCTAATTCAGATTACTCATATTGAGTAAGTTTACAGGAATATAGAACCCAGGGTTTGCACAATGCAGCTTTTCAATTCAATTTCTTTCTATATAGTGCCTTTCACAACAGAGTTGCCCCAGGGTGTTTTACATGGGTGTGCTGTGATACGTTCTTGCATCATTTATACAGAATTTACACAGAATATATTGTTTTATTTGGTGGTTTGTTTACAGAAATTAACTACTTAGCCTTAAATTTTATAAATGAACTCAGAAGGAGGTCCTATTAGTTTGTCATTGTTAATGCTAGCCTACTTGACTGTAAAAATTATGAAAAACAAACTAACTATCAACGATTATGTGTATGCATTCAACATATTTATGCTTTAACCTGTCATTGGTAGAACATTAATGCACTTTAAAAAAATCTATGTGCTGTGTGTGCACAACACATTCAGGCCACCTCTAGATATATCTTTGCCACCCCTGGGCCATCCCAGTTAAAAATTCCTAGAACCAGAGGTGATTAGTCTGGTTCATACAGGTTTCTAACAAATGGCTCAACACTTTCTCCATTCTTTTTTGAATGCTTCTGTGAAAGCAAAAGTGTTTGTTAATGATATTTTGTTTAATGGTCATTAGTGTTTGCAATTACTGCCTCAAAGTAGGGGTGGTGCAGTGCAGAGCCTCACACCTCTGGGATTGGGGTTGAAGTCTCTGCCATGGCTCCAGGTGTGTGAGTTTGCATGTTCTCCACTTCTCATTGTGGGGCTTCCTCTGGGTACTCTGGTTTCCCCCTATAGTCCAAAAGCATGCCATGGTTAACTAGAGTTTCCAAATTGCTCATAGCGGTGTTTGTGTGGATTGTGTGTGACTAATTACTATTACATTTATCATGGTTACAGATGGTGAAAATATTTAAGGATTGACCATGACTTGGTTGACCAAGTCTGTGACTGACTTCTTTAATTCTATGAAGCATGACTTGAGACTTGACTCGAAACTTGATGGATAGGACTTGTCACTTGTGCATATGTGTGACTCAGTCCCATTTATAGTGATTTGTGTATTCAGTACTGGACTTTCATCTGAATGGCAGCAATGTACTGTGTCTCAGAGTGCCATACGTTTACAGGTACTTACCAATAGCTGTGTCCCATTTCAGAGGCTGCTACCTTCTTGGGCCCTGTTCATGCCTGGTATTAACGTGCGTCTCTCCATACATCTCGACCAACCGTTTGTAATCGAATCACTTTACCGCAACTTGTTTAAATAAGCACGTAAATCCCTTCTGTTTGCAGAATGTGCTGAACATTAAAAGAAGGAGAAGAAGAAATCAAAAGCTATTGGCGCATTTCAGGGTAAACAAAACGCTGAATAAGATGTTTGTAATGAACGCCATAACACTCAAAATGAAATAAATAAATACATTTATAAATAAATAAAGGAATAATTATTTCAATAAATAATGTGTTCTTTTATTTTTTAAGAATTCCACAAAGAGTATTGTATTTCTTAATAACGTTTATCTTCGACATATAATCTTTAAATTGTATTTCGTAATAATGTTGTGATTTTCATTCGACAGTCATTATTATAAAATATTATTTTACATAATGCAAATGTGATTTCTTAAATAATTGAAACTATATTTCACAATACAGTTAAACTTTTCAAGTTGTAGGCATGCGTTTGTATAGCGTATCAACACGACACAAGTGAATGTGTTAAAAAGGTCTTGCAGTACTTGGGTTAATACTTTTCTATTCAAGGGCAAAGGGTTCAGTCTGTAATGCATTATGCTGGTTGCCATATGATAATATTTTGGCTTTTAATCATAATTAATGAAGCACAAAATTTGTGACTGATATGCTGAATTCTATGTCTGACTTGTAGCAAGTTAAGTAAAAGAAGGGAAGTAGTCAGGACTGGAGTGGTACTGAATTTCTGACTGTGAGTTCAAGCCCCTGGACAGCTGGATATAAAACTATATAAACAATCAGACTATTATTATATGTTTCTATTAAGATATCCATTACCTAGGTAATTGAATTTTTACCTACACGCTTTAATTTTGCATTCATGCAATTTTTACCGGCACGATTCACCAATATTAATAAAGCTTGGAACACCTTTTACATAAATAAGGAAGTTTCATCTTGCATTGTTGTAGGGATTCAGACCACACGAGGTCGTCAGCTGAGCAGGCGGTCCTTCAACGCGGCCCGGGACACATTCACATTCACACTGCTATAAGAATGTGGCTGTATGCGTCCCACACCACCTCCGGATGTGGTCTGAGCGATCGGATCTCAATGCATCTTCAATGCGCTTTGGGTGTGTTTACACCCTGTAATTACTGTAGCGCACCAAAACAGGCATGAAAAGTCATTGTTTCATACATTAGGGGGTTACTGTAAGGAAGTAGAGGTTCCATGATGGATCATTGTAGCCTCTCACCTTCAGTGTCGTAACAGAGGCTAAGCGACTGGACAGGCAGACCAGGCAATTCTCTGTGGTTCCAATCTGGGACGGCCCCCCCATGGCGACAATTACATGGTGCATTGCAATGACAAATCTGCTTTATTTGTGTATAGTTTTTCACAATAGTGAAAAGAACGGACTTGTGTTTATTAAATTCTCTTTGTTGATATTATTAATTTAGACTTCATGCTAATTTTATCATTATGGGGGAGGGGGAGGGGGAGTTGGAGTTCTTTGCCTAGGGCCCCCAGAGTCCCAATAATCACCTGTGGTTGGGTATCGATTGCCTCTGTCTTTGCAGTTTGCAGGTTCTCCCTATGTTCCGCGGGTTTCTTCCCCCATGAAGTTTGGTGAGCTGGTGTCTCTATATTGCCCATTACATGTGAATGTGTGCCCTGTGCTTCCTGGGCTCACCACGACCCTGCACTGTGTGAGGTGTTTTGAACATGAATACATATGAATATTAGAAGTAGTGCTTCTCAAAAATTTACATTACCCTATCTGATCATCATAGTTTTAGCTGTCTCCAAACACTGGGCTCCATGGTGTGTCTCAGAGGTAATATTTTATTTAACACTTTTAATAATTATTCTCTCAAAATAAACAAACAAATTAAACATGAATTAAGCTGTATGCAGAATCTAGTTTTGTTTGAGGACATATTAGAGCGATACATTTGGGATTAACACATTTTCATTTTTATCTTCACAGCTGAACCCCTCATATCCATTAAATGATATTTAGCTGTTAATAACTGCAATGCCCTGATAGCAGCCCCATAAATCACTATAAGTAAGAGGTTCAGTGGATCAGCCTGTAAAAGACAAACGACAGAACAGTAAAATTCACTTCTAGGTTCAGTAGGAGGTTTTGTAATAAATCTAAGAGGAAGTGTTAGAAGTATTAAAAGCAGAAGAGTTTCTGTAGATGGTCCCTGAGTTAAGAAGCCCCATCTGTCCTCTTGAGGTCTTCTTACAGTCTAGTCTGAGTCGCTGCAGCAGCCGCAATGCTACGGAAAAACACATCACATGACACATCACACACTGCCAGGGCTAATGCCAGTGCATGCTAATTCCTGTACCTTTGAATTCCTGATTTACCTGGCCACAACTGTGATGGTGACAATGACCGTGACGGCGACCAAAAAGGAGCCCATGACCACGACCACGACCACGACCACGACCGTGACAGTGATGGTGCCTCTGTCCACCTTGAACAGGCGGACCATAAGCTGAAACACCACCTGGTTGGTATGGGGGAGGAGGGCAAGCTGGTGGTGGGATTGTCCCTGGTGGTAGGAAAGTCCCTGGTGGTAGGATGGTTCCTGGTGGTAGGACCGTCCCTGGGGGATATCCCCCTGGTCCAGGTGGAGGGTAGGGCCTTGGTGGACCATTGGGCCCAGACTGAGGCCAGGATCCAGGCTGGGGGCCGTATCCGGGTGCCGGAAAGCCACCTGGTGGGGGACCTGAATTGTAGCCTGGAGGAGACGGAACAAGGTCAGTGGCGAAAAGGCAAAACATGCCTGATCATTCCTAAACTTCACTTCCAAGACAGTGAAAACCTTACAGTAGAACCTACTGCATTGCAGCTTTCCTTATCAAGGATTTTTTAGAGGGTTTTGCAAAAGCTGCAGTCGACACATAAAGGCCAGCAAATGTCATACAAAAAGCAACTCATGAATGCATAAAATTTATATGCAGTGCCAGTTTGGAGGATGCCAAGTGTGCTTACTTAACAGTAACCTTAATACAGTACACTGTACTGTATGACTAGGCACTGTACTCTATATTTATATGAGTAAAAAGATGATTTTTACTGTGTTTTGTTGTACTATTATTCTTCTCTAAGGAAGCTGAGAACAGTGGTGCTTGCAATAATTTTTTATTGCGTTGTCTTGAGATAACAAGCTTTGTTTTCACAAGATAAAGAGATAATTTTCCGTGAATAATTACAAGGATAAACATATTAGGAGCTTTCGCACCAAAGATCCAGAACCTGGTCCGGGTTCACAAGTCCCTGGGCTGTCTCGAGAGGGCACTTTTGAAACTCCTGGACACTTTCGTGCGTTAGTTGCACACAGCACAACACAACTCGGACCTTAACGCTAAATAAGCGTGGGAGACGCAAAAAGCTCGTAGGTTAAACTTCACATATAGTTTCAAATAATACTACACTGCCACTCCGATACAATGCAGGATAAATAAGTCGCTTTGTTCGATATTTGTTAGTTATTAGGGGGATTGATCACAATGAAATGGGACATATTCCTTGGTTTCATCATATGAGTTAATATAAACTGCACTTAGTCTGGCTTCTCACCTGCAGTTGCCCCCGATATCATAGCTCCTAGGATCTTAGAGGCACGCAAACCCCTCCATCACTATATGGTGGCAAATCATGGAGGGGAAAAAGGTTCTGGTTCCAGAAAAAAGATCCAGCAGTGTGAAAGCACCTATTGTGACGCCATGGGACTGTCATGCTTTACAGAGATGCTTGTATATATAACTATCTTATTTAATACGTGCATCAGTATATTTAATGTTGAAACTAATAAGTGTTGTACCAGTGCTGTGTTTTACCATGAGGTGCATGTCATGTCCTGTCTCTCTCCATGGTCCTGGGAAATGCTATATCATATCACTGTACACAATGCGTAGATAATGCGATATTGAAAGACTGAAATTTGATATAAACAAACCTTCACACCCACATTCAAATCTAAACAACTTGTCTGAATTCTTGGGGATTATTCCACTTAAGGAAATGTGCTAAGCTGTTCCATCTACGCAATGGCAGACATACAGAGCTATGCTTAGATATCAAGGTAAAATGAACAGTATATAAGCTGCAAGTCCTTTGAAAACATGTATCTTATGCTGCCACAGTGCTAAATGATTCTGTTATCACAAGAAAACGAGATTTGATATCTCAAGATAATTGTCTTGTTTACTCGGGGAAAATTGCATAAAAAATAATTGCAAGCACAGCTGTTCTCAGCTTCCATACTTCTCATATTTATTACATTGATATATTCTTTATAATTCTGTCATGTTTTTACTTAAAACTGCCCTTCTTATACAGTACTGTGCAGAAGTCTTAGGCAGTCAAAAGAAATGTTTAAAGCTATTTATCTGGGTAGTAAGTGCACTTTTGCTCAGAGCAAAAAACACAGTTTAACATTATAACGTATGCAAATTAAGAATAACAAAATAAAAACTCGTAAGAATTTCTTCAGTTCTCCAGAAATTTATTGATATCTCGTTGGATGACTAGATGAGCACTGCTTCAGTTCCCAAACCTCTCCTCAGGGGCACCCCAGCCATTCCAAGATTTTTTAAAATTTCGTCACCAGCTCAATTAATTAATTCATTAAATTTGATTTTAAAAGTCACTTTTTTATTGATTAGCTATACAAGGTGTGCTAGTGGTGGAGTTAAGAAACACATGGTTGCTTGACTGCTTGCTGAAAATACAGGGGTGAGGTTTTGCAATGGCTAAGCTACCACACTTTGACAGGCAAACTTTCATGGTTCTACACCAACATGAAGATCATTTAAGCATCATTTTCTTTGGCTGCCTAAGACTTCTGCTCAGTACTGTATAACCAAACACCCACCCCAAATGGCACTAAAAATATCACCCCCAAAAAATAACAAATTCAAAACTTTTCTGCCAGCCACCCACCAAACCCCCCTGCTGGAGGTGCTCACTTCATCCGTCAAGGGGACTGAAAAATTTTATGTGGTTTTTCCAGATAGTGGCGGCCTGCACCTCTAACCCACAATGTGTCAAATGTACAATGATTGATAGCAAATAAGAATTACCTTGATTATAACCGGACATGTTCAGATGTGAAAGCTGAAAAGGGGGAGAGAGAGCAGTCATTACCTTACAAACATGACGAGCTTCTCTGACAGCACACAATAGGATCACAGCAGTGAGTGACAGATGCTAGACACTGCTAAGCCTAGCCACTCCCTTTCCGTTCTTACCCGTTTCCTCCCTTTTAATCCTTTGTATGTATCTTTCTCCTAATGATGATAGTCAATCAGAAATTGGTCTCTCTCCCGTTTAATAGTAACCAGCAACAGAGGATCAGAAAGGAGTCAGATGGGCGAACATGTTTTCAGTTAACATATCATGCAGCATAGAGTCCAGCGTATGTGAAGGGAATAGCTGGAGTTTCTACTATCAGCCCAACTCAAATAAATCCCACCCTAAAGTGTACCTCATGATTGCTGCCCATTGTGGTCGACACAGAACACCAGAGTGCTCAAACCAGTCTGGCCTGTTCACTGGGTTTTAAAACATCATTTTGAGCTTATGCCGACTCAGAACTGAAACAACTGGACACTTTAGACAGCAAAATACAGTAAATCTCAATTCCCTTTTTTATTAAATAAATTTGCCAAAGGCCAAAAAGTACTTTTAGTCAATGTGACCACAGAAAAGCAGTCTTTAAACACTACACTGTACTCAGCATACATTGAATGAAACAAAACAGCCAAGCCAGGTGCACAGTGATGCAAATCAGCCCACATTAGAAATGACTTAAAAAACGGCAGTTTCTCCTTTAAAGCCGGCAGCACATTGATCTCTCGGTGATACAACAGAGACGGTGTACTTACAGCCTGCTAGTGTGTCCGCAGCGTACTCCGCGGATTCCTCATGGATGACGCCTCTCTGGTGTTTATGAGTGCAGTGCCACTCCTGGCCACTTCCACATTCCTCCCACCGCGATCGTGGTGGTGAGGAAGTGTCTGAAAGGGGATGTAGCTATGGAATATTTCGTGTTTTCACGACTTTGGGTATTATTATCCTCATTTATTATTTGTATGGTTATTGATATGATTATTATTATGGCTATTCTTCTTGTTCTTGTTGCTTTGTGTATGTGGGCTAAATATATATAGACAGGAGTTCACCTACCCCAGTGATTCTCAAAGTGTGCGGCGCACCCCCCCCCTGAGGGGTGCCGTGGCACTGCAGGGGGGCACGAAGCACAACAAATCCCAGGTTGAGGGTGTGCTAAAATGTGTAGCGGACTTAGAGCACGTGAGCAGAGTAGAAAACAGTTTAAGCTAAAATTAAAGCAATGCAGATTGTCCTTTTTGGAACGAGCGGTGAGCATCCCCTCAAAATAACTAAACACACAGCCATTAATGTCTAAACCAGTCTTTTAGGTGTGTTAAACTTGGTGTTATCGCTCTCACACTCTGTCATACTGGTCACCGGAAGTTCAACATGGCACCTCATGGGAAAGAACTCTCTGAGGATCTGAAAAAGTTACTTTGAGGGGACAGCAAATTTACACTGTTATACAAGCTGTACACTGGCCTCTTTACATTGTATCAAAGTGTCATATCTTCAGTTTTGTCCCATGAAAAGATATAATAAAATATGTACAAAAATGTAAGGTGTGTACTCACTTTTGTGAGATACTGTATATTTCCTTCCAACAGGCACCAGGATACAAGGACAGCGGCAGAGCAAAGAGGATAGAGCTCTGACACATTTTACATGAGAATCAATGAAGGATTACCGTTTGTAAGGGCTGCTTTTAAACTAATTTGTATGTTTTTAGCATGGTTCAAATATGTGAAATGTTCCCTTTGCAATAATTGTAAAACATTTAACATAATGCATCTCTGATGTAACAGTGCAGTCAGGTGTATTGAAAAATATTACCATTTAGTTTTATTTAATATGTGTAAAAATGTGTTTCATATTTATATACTGACAGGAGACTGTGAGATGTTTGTATAATGTATATATCCATTAAAAAATAAACAACAGAAAAATGACAAAAAATTCCAGCATTCTGTACAACTGATTTCTTCATGAATAATTCCATATCACCTGATTCAAATCCAGAGAGGCAAGGTACGATCTAAGTGGGACCACACTGCTTGGTCATCACAACAGAAGCTGTCAGACACTTTGTGCCATGGGGGATGGAGCAAACAGCTGTATGAATCGTAGCATATCATATGGTGCAGGAGCATAATAGCTTTATGGGCATGTATATGTCATTTTTCGCTGCAAAAAAACTTTTGAAGAAGAATATTTCAAAAACAAGGCTTGTGACACATGAGGCACGTTATTCTCTCTGCTGCACAGTTGGTTTGACATCACAAGGTCACATGGTGCAGGAGCATAATAGCTTTATGTACATGTACACGTCATTTTTATTTGTGAAAAAAAATTCACGATGAATATTTCAAAAAGAAGCCTTGTGACACATGAAGAACGTTATTCTCGAAGCTGCACAGGTGGTTTGACATAATTAATTGAAATGGTTGAAGCGCATAATAAGTTTGCATTGTGAACGTTAAATGAATGTTGAATATTAAACTAACTTTACCCCGGTACGAATATGACAGTCAAAATGCAAAATTGGCTCTAGTTTTTTGTAATCTGTACACTAGCGTTTGGCACTCCACATATAGAGGGTTGGAGGAGAGCGTTCGACACTCCACGTATAGAGGGTTGGAGGAGAGTGTTCAGCACTCCAAGTATAGAGGGTTGGAGGAGAGCGTTCGGCACTCCACGTATAGAGCGTTGGAGGAGAGCGTTCGGCACTCCAGGTATAGAGGGTTGGAGGAGAGCGTTCGGCACTCCACGTATAGAGGGTTGGAGGAGAGCGTTCGGCACTCCACGTATAGAGGGTTGGAGGAGAGTGTTCGGCACTCCATGTATAGAGCGCTCGGGGACTCCAACCCTGGGGGACTGAGCCCACAGTGATACCCTCTGAATCACCATTCCACCTATATTACCTCCCAGTCAGGGGCTGGCGGGGCAGCAGGGGCAGGAATCCTGTTTTGGAGCTCTACTCTGGACCTTCATCTACCTACATAACAGGGCCCTCAAGTTTCATTAGAGTTAAAGTTTGAAGTGAGATGACATTTGTTAGGGGCGCAGTGAGTGTCTCACAGTCAGTGTGTGGGACTTGAGAGCCCTGCTTACCGCATTCATGGGATCTTGCTCTTCCACTTCTACCTTGTCTGATCTGTATGTGTGTGCACATCCATGTAACTTATTTTGGAATTAATCCGGAAGCAAAAAATACTATTTTCTGATTGGCTGATAGGTGGCTATTGTATAATTCGGGACAGCTATGAACTCGGTGGAAAACTCTGCTCTGTATAGCTGCTCCTCATCCATTAATTCTATATAATGGGGCAGCTTGGCAGGCGTTATCCCCTACTTCTCACGGTGAGAAACACAAGGTGTGGTGGTTGAGTGTGTGAACTGGTTGAAATGTGTGTGTGACACGGTCAATGCATGAGACTTGAGTGCCCTGTGTATAATTCACAACCGTGAAACAGATTATGAAAAATCCTCCAGACCCCAAAAACATTAAGGATGACAAGAAGAAATAGCCAGACTGAAATGGCTCCATTAAAGATGGCATTTATTTATTAGTTTTTTGTGGTGTCTGTGTAGGCCAAACTTGAAGCCTGGGGCTTGCCTGAGCCAGCCGCACAGTTCTTCACTCCCTCTTCTCAGCCACATCTAGCACTGCAGCCATGCTCTTTCTGGCCTCCAGCAGCAGTGCTGAAACCCTCTGCTGAGTCTGCCCAGACACATAAGAATATTACCAAAAAAAAAACAACTACAGGAGAATTTATCTCTCCTGTGATATTAGTGCAGAGGACCTAGTCACTTACTGTAGACTTGAAAGACTCATCTGTTATGTCCTTCAGGTTGATGAGAACATTGTAGTAAGCCCCAAAGACCGCCGTCTCAAGAGCTTTAGCTGCCACCTGTGTATTTAAGAGGCTTTACCATTTGCAACATAACAAGAACAGTCATTAATCCATCCCCTTTAAACCAACACTGCACAGTATTTCCACTGAAACGGTCAACAGTTGTCGAAAAATACAGAATTCTGTCCTTGCTCTGTAGCAGTTTAATATGCCATTCTACTTGCAATGAATTGCTTCTTTGTCCTTTGAGTGCAGACAAGGAAGAAGAGATGGGGGTTTACTCCCCAAGTTTTCAGGGGCAGGATCTCATGCATAAAGGGCAAAGATATTTGACACTTGTACTCGGTGTCCCCCTTACTCCCACCTCAAAGTCCAACAAATGTTTGCAAAATGAAATTCCACCACCATGGCACATCAGACTCCTGGCTTGTCTGACATTGAGGTCCCATGGACACCCCATCCTGCTCACCTGCAGGTCAGACTTGCATGCCATGTTGCCGTAGAGGACCATCTCTTTCAGGGAAGGCCAGAGCTGGCTGACCTTCTCAGCAAGGGACAGGGGGACCCCCACCGCTTTCTTCAGGCCGTCCTGTATGGCCACATCCCTCCTTGGCAGAGGAACAGTGTATGAGAAAACATTTGGATCCAAGCTCAGGAATTAAAGCTGTTCTAACGAATGGTAGTAAATTCTATGCCTGTGGGATCTGACTCCTCACCACAGGTCAGATAGTGAGGGTTAGGTCATATGTACTTAAACATTACTTATGCACTTTATCTGGAAAGAAAGCCTTTAATACAAGGCTTTTTAAACAGTTGTTGATTTGGTAGACCATCCATCCATCCATCCATCCATCCATCCATCAACCAAATAATTTTCCAGTTCAGGGTAAATGGAAAACTAAACATGGATTTCCTTGTGTTTTCATGGTACCTTCTCACTTCGTCTGGGGTGTTCTTTGGCATTTTGAGCGCAGCCTGAAAGAGCAGATAAAAGAGTCGCTTGTGTCATGCTAGGGAATCTGCATATCATGTTATTGCTGTTTTGCCCTTGATATTTGAAAAGGAGAACTAGCCAGAACCAAGAACTGAAAGATATCACCACAGCACTCCTGTAAGTGTCACACCTCCAGCTATAGAGCAACAAGTGTACAGGGGTCGTGAAGGTGGGGCAGACATGATGACAGCCCCTGGGGTGTCACAGGATGAGACAACACACTTGTCACGCGATAGAATGCAGCCTGACAGGTTCTCTGCCCTTGGCTGCAGACACATACCTCTCCAATACATCAAAGCAGTGCTGCTGATGTTCATGAGTGGCAGCACACTTAGCAATCTGGTTCCCAAAGGTGCTCAGGCAACTGGAACCACGAACTGGGGTGTGTGTGTGCATGAGCACATGTGACAGGTTTGATTTAAAGGTCATGAGACTGAGACATTGACTACCTAGGGAGTTTCGTTAGCTGAGCGGAAAAATGAAGTTTTGGTTAAAAAAGTCAAAATGTCGTAGGCCATGCTTAACTTAGGTGGGGCAGCAGTGCATGAAAAAACAGAGGTATTTAAGCCATGGGCCAGAACTCCCATAATGCACTGATACCTGATTTAAATCTACATGACTACTGCCCACCCTGACCAATGAAGTGGAGCCCCATCTGTCCTCACCATGTAGTCATTGAAGGCGTTGGAGTCGGTGTCCACCATGACCAGGAGCTCACCCATGGCATGGTGGAAGGGGGGGATGAGCCTCCTCATGACAGTGTCGAGGCTCTCAAACTGCTTTTTCCCATAAGTCATCTGCCCCACCATGCAGCCCAAAGCGGCCCCCTGGAAACAAGACCAACCCAGCCCAGTCAGGCAAGCGCTGACTCTTCCTATTATGCTTCAGCAACATATATAAATCTCCAAAGAATTCTAGATATTTTCTGTTATCCGGCACATATATCCTCACAGACACAGTGAGCATCAGAAATCCTTATGTTCCTGAGCTGAAATGCTGACTTGACTCCCAGCTATTGACATTCACCAATGAAAATTAAGGCCTGATAAGCATCGCCCACCAAACTCGCATTCGCACCATTGCAGCAATGGCTGCCGACACAGATCCTCCCCCGGGTGCGGCCGTCCTGGCTCCCACACTGCGGACAAACTGCTGCAGAGGCAGCGACACCAGCCGCTGAAGGTCTTGCGTGCCCGCCACCATATATCTGCAACATGGACCAATCAGCATGCGGCCCGGTTCGTGGGCGGAGTCTTCGGCAGACACGGCTGATGGGCACTCACTCTATAATTCTCTCCTTGGGCACAAATGGTCCTAGGGAGTCCAGGCCCAATTTGCTAATGACCTGAATGGAGAGAGAG
Organism: Mormyrops attenuatus; assembly: GCA_026777985.1. Lineage (NCBI taxonomy): Eukaryota > Metazoa > Chordata > Actinopteri > Osteoglossiformes > Mormyridae > Mormyrops > Mormyrops attenuatus. Next base: position 7,328,114 of record JAODKC010000038.1, read on the forward strand.
AGGCCATTCACTGGGGGCAGGTTACCAGAGGCAGGTTACTGGGGAACGTGGATGCTCACCAGTCTCACTTTGTGCTCCTCCTCAATAACAAAAAGCTTGTCCCTCTCAATGTAGAAGTCCGCGCAATCCAGCATGGCCTTCAGAGGGATTAGACCTACAATCTGAGACCCCACCACCGGGAGTTTGAGGTCCTATCGTGGTGCGAGAATGAATGAATGAATGACGACCACCACTTCAGATCATTCACATTACTATCTCTACCATCTATTGTCCTTTTATTATAGATTAAATAATTTATGAATTACCTACGTCTGTTTTTATGTGTATCATATGCCTGTTAGGATCTAGGCCCACCGTGACTCTGACCAGAATACACGGTCAGAAGGTGGATGGATGGTTTGTCTGTATTCACACTCAGACTGTTTCACCCAGAATCTAGGAGTATGATGCTTTGCAGCAATATAATGCTAAATCTCATTCTAAATCTGCATGAGAACCTTAGAAGGTTTTACATTTACAGAAGTGTTTTCCTGACTTTTACTTTAATTTGTAATAAAATGCAATAGTTTAAAATAGAATCAATATGAGATTATGTTTGCATGCAGCTCTCAAAAAACTATAAAAAGCAGTCGTTTCTAAATGTCAGTCTTCCTATAGGAGATGCTTTATTGCTAGTGATGGCCAAATAAAGCTTCATGAACCATTTGCTGTATTTTTGATCCCACTAGATGGTGCTCTTGGTTAGCTTTGAGCCATGCTTTGAGCCCTTTTCTGAACAGAGAGCACCATCTAGTGTGGTCAGAAAATACAGCAAATGTTTCATATAGCTTCATTTGGCTATAATTACTTACTGCTTTTGAGTCACTGCTAAAAACTAGTTCATATAGTTTCGCAGTAATATCACATTCTCGCTAGAGGTGCCACCTACTGCTTTTGTTTGCGTATAGGGTCATCAAAGCATAGGTTTGTATGGTAATTATTGTAGTGTAATTATTGTAATTGGACAATTGTCATTGAAATTGATTCGTTTTTGCTATTTTGGTTATGGATTTTGTCGTCTCACCTTAGCGTCCCTGCAGACCTCTTCGTAGACTGCGTGGACGGGGGTCACCTCAAAATCCAGGATGTTGGTAGACACCTGTGCCAAGTTGGCCTCTTCCAGGTACCAGCCCATACCCTGGACCTTCTTCAGGAGGCCTGGCTGCAGGACACACCCAGCCCCACTCAGTAGGGTAACGCCTTGATGAACTTATGTCATTATTCACTTGATTGTTAAAGCTTAACATATAATATTTAGATGAGAAAGAATAACACGATACAGGGATACAAAGATGCAGCAATGATATTGGAAGAACCTGGATCAAGGTGTATAATGTTACGGAGAACTATCTGACTTAATACTAACCCCACCCCCAACCCTAAGTGAAAGCACATCATGCTCCTTTGCTTAAGCAGATCCAACTCATTCTATCAGGATTAGTAGCGAAAAATCTGCACTATTTAGGTTTCTCCCATGAAGCATTGACATTTCCCAGAAAAAGCTAAAAAATGACACCGTCATTGAAGACCTGGCAATTTTTAAATGGACTTAATGTGCACAGGCCTGCCAGGAGGTACATCTGAGAGCAGAAATGGCCGCCAGCCGCCCACCTGCCCCGCACCGCGCCCCTGCTCCCGGATGTCCAGGGCAATGCGATGGGCCTGCTCCTTGGTGCTCAGGAGGTTCAAGTTGTAGGCGATGAGAAACTTGCGAGCACCCGTCACTGTGGCCCCCCAGGAGGGGACGAAAGCAGCGGGGCCGTAGTCAGGGGTCCACTCTGTCTTTTTCAGCTGAGACATGATTAATACTCAGACAGGAAACCTTATGCAGCATCCCGTTCATATTGATACTGAAGAACATTTACAAAAATGTTTGTATCAACTCAAAATTGTATCTAATTCTTATAGTGAGATAATACTTAAATGGGCCAAATCCCCATTCCCTGTAGTAGATAAGTTATTGGATGCTCTCCTGGATGGATGGATGGATGGATGGATGGATGGATGGATGGATGGATGAAGCAACAAGAAGATATTTAGTGACCAGTTAAATCCTAGGTTGTGTCCTGGTGTTTCTGTATCTTTTAAGTACAACCTGAATTCCTTAGAGAAGATGTTAGTAGTGATGGCCAAATGAAGCTTCATGGACCTTTTGCTGTATTTTCTGACCCCACTAGAAGGTGCTCTTTGTTCAAAAAAGGGCTCAAAGCATGCCCCAAAGCAATCCAAGAGCACCATCTAGTGGGGTCAAAAAATACATCAAATGGTTCATGAAGATTCATTTGGCCATCATTAGATGTTAAACTTGATAAAAAGGCCTAGCCAGGAATTATCCATGGCAATGACATTAACATATTTACCTGACTGAATGTGTCAGGAAGTGGTGAATGATGTGGTGAATCACAGGTTAAATGCTGGGCCTCACCTTCTCGGGCAGTGCCTCATATTCTCCCGCACGGATCGTGGGTAGAGACCTCCGATTCTCCTTGCGGGCAGCCTCTCCATAAAGGTACACTGCCAAGGGGTATTACAAGCTGTCAGCTTGGGTTTTGGGGAACATCTCATGAGTTTGATGAACCACCTAATCTCCTTCAATGGGGCAGGAGTCTCAGGGCTCACCAGGAATCTGTAGCATGTCAGCGAGTCGCCCACCAAAGGCATTGGCACAGTCCACACACTCAGTCATGGTCACGTTCTGCACGGTGATGAAGGGGCACACGTCCATAGCCCCCATCCTGGGATGTTCCCCTGAAACATAGCCATAGGGTTTGGGATCTGAACCTCCCTGAAGACAACCAAAGATGGTCTGCTTTAGTTAGAGTGCTTTCATTTAGCTGATGTCAACTGCTAGTGGAGCTGTGACCTCCTTATGCAGGAGCATGCCAGATGACACAGGAATAGTGCCTTAACTTTTAGGTCATGTGACAGCAGCCTCACGTGACTGCCAGATTATGTGACTCTGTGGTTTACATGGATCACTAGTTTTGCAGCATCAGCCGAATGTGACAAGAAAACCCAGGAGACCTACCTAAACAGAGGCTGGGAAGTGTGGATTAATTGCTACTCTGTTTATGCAAGACTAACTTAATGACAGGACAACTCTGAGTAAGCCCAACTCTTAAGGTATAATTTGCAGATGCAGGGAACTAATAACTTTAAAGCTGACCATTGAGGTACGGCTCATTACAGTAAGTCTCTGTATAAATAGATGATTATAATGTGCTAGCTAGGCATGTACAGTAACTCCCTGCTGGAAGATCCTGAAGTAGATTGAGGATCACAGTAACTCTAGACCATTATTTCCCACCTGGGAAGCATTAATGAAAATGCCCAAGCCACCCCTGGCCACTGCACATTTTTGTTACATTTATTTAGCAGACTCTAATATCTAAAGCAACATTGTTTTTTTGAGAAAGCAGGGTTAGACAGTCTCCAAGGCAACTGGGGGTTAAGGGTCTTAACCAGGGACCCAACAAGCCAATCCTCACTCAGCCAATCCTGGGATTTGAACCAAGCACAGTGTCCTAACCCAGTGGTTCCCAAAGTAGGGGTCGCAACCCTCTGGGGGGTAGGAAGACATTGGGGGGGGGGGGGGGGGCGCGAGATGATTTCCAAGAA
>JAODKC010000038.1:7331870-7368652 GCA_026777985.1 Mormyrops attenuatus
CTGAAGCTTACTCTGCAGAGCGAGCTCCATTTCTTGCTGAGCTTCAGCTGCCTCACGTTTCATTTTTTCCTTTTAACGTCACAGAACAAAATGTGTGAGTGACATTTCTGCTGTGCTCAGCCATTCGTTAGTGTTCCTTCAATCCCACAAATCAGAATGTTTAAGGTCTTTCGCATGTTCAGTTGTTTGATTATATTGGTTTAAAATAAAAATTATCTGCAGAGTCAGGAGATCTAAACATTATAATGTATAGATGACTATACTGAGTTATCTAATCTGATATGAAATACCCTTTTACCTTTTCAGATAAAAATATCTCCTTTGCACTAAAAGACCAGTAAGATGAATAAATGTACCTTCAGATGATGTACAGTCTCCTGGTGACGTAAACTTTGCTCCTCAAGCATCTGTTCTGCTATCTGACGTTCTTGAGTTTCCCTTCTCTTCTCCTGCTCCAACTTGAGAGATCTTAGCTCCTCCACTGTTACAATATAGACAAGAACTGGGGATGACTGCCTCTAGAATGGAAGAAATTCATCTGTGCACTGGCCAGTTTTCGTGAGTGTGACAGAATGTGAGTTTGATGGCTTTCAATACTCTTTATGAATACCAGGAAAGAATAACATTGTTCAGGATTTGCTTTAAGAAACACAAAAACAAACAGTTAATGTGTAAACAATTTTCTGAAAAGGACTGTGAATACAAAAATAATCAAACCATTACAAAGTGAGATATGAAGAATGTTATTTTATTGATCGAACTTGCTGCTAGCTACAATGAAATCTTTTACTTGTCAATGAAGCAAATGGCAATGGCAACTTTATTTATAACGCACTTTACACACAACGCAGATGACCAAAGTGCTACAAGTGTATCAGAATAAGAATAAAGTCAAATCACATATAAAATACATTACAATTATGGTAAATAGAACAAAATAAAAAATAAAAACTAGTTAAAAATGTCAACGTCATGCTGTACCAAAGGCCAAAGTAAACGTAAATGTGTTTTAAGAAGTGATTTAAAAACAGACATAGTGGATGCTTGTCTGACGTATACAGGCAGCTCATTCCACAATTTAGGTGCTACCACCGCAAAGGCCCGGTCCCCTCTGAGCTTCCGACTAGTCCCAGACACACTCAGAAGGAGCTGGTCAGCCGACCTTAGAGACCGAGGAGGTATATATGGATGAAGGAGCTCAGAGAGGTACAAAGGGGCAACACAAGACAGATTCTTATAAACAAATAAGAGCAATTTAAAATGGATCCGAAAATGCACAGGCAGCCAGTGCAGAGAAATTAGAACCGGGGTGACATGCTCATGTTTGCGAGTGCCAGTTAAAAGACGTGCGGCAGCATTTTGAACGAACTGCAGTTGAGAAATAGAGGACTGACTCACCCCAGAATAAAGTGCGTTACAGTAATCCAGCCGAGTGGTAACAAAGCCATGGATTACTGTTTCAAAGTGCTGTCGTGCTAGAAAGTGCTTAATTTTGGCCAGCTGCCTCAGGTGAAAGAAGCTGAATCTGACAACCGATCGAATCTGGCTTTCAAGCTTTAACTCAGGATCCATTTTAAAACCCAAATTGACAATCTCCGGTTTACAGAATGATTTCAGAGTTTTCAAATCAACAGAGGGATCACCAGCAGACCCAGGTCCAAACACCACCACCTCGGTTTTCAAATCATTAAAAAAAAGAAAATTTAACGCAATCCAAGATTTGATGTCCTCCAAACATGTTTGCAGAGAGTTCACAGACCATCCTTCCTTTTAAGGGGAACATAGATCTGGCAGTCATCTGCATAACAATGAAAGTAGACACCATGTTTCCTGAGAACTGAGCCCAGGGGGAGCAGATAAAGCGAAAACAAAATTGGGCCCAAGATTGAACCCTGCGGGATTCCATGAGACAGTGGAGCGCAGGAGGACTCACAATTACCTAGACGAACTGAAAAAGTTAGATCTTTTAAGTAAGACCTGAACCATTCCAAGGCCACACCTGTTATGCCAACACAATGTTCCAACCACGAGATTAAAATCTCATGGTCGACAGTATCAAATGCAGCGGTTAAATCAAGTAAAATAAGAACCACACTGTCACCGGAGTCACATGATAAAAGAATATCATAAAAAATTCTTAAAAGTGCCGATTCAGTGGTATGCATTGCTTTAAAACCAGATTGAAAAATGTCCTGGACGTTACATGCCTTCAGGTGTGAAATTATCTGATTGTGTACTATTTTTTCCAAAACTTTAGATAAGAAAGGCAACTTTGATATTGGTCTAAAGTTTGCAGGTGATTTTGCATCAAGCCCAGGTTTTTTGAGTAGTGGTTGCACAACTGCATGTTTGAAATTTTTAGGAACCACCCCTGACGTAAGGCTGCCATTTATAATGGTTAAAATTGTTGGGCCTACAGTAGAAAAAACTTCTTTCAAAAAGCGAGGGGGAACAGCGTCATAAGGTGAACCTAAAGGCTTTAAATGACCCACCACCTCCTGTAGCTGAGCAATGGTGACACTCTCAAACTGTTGGAAAGCAACCAAGCAAATTGGAGGAACAGAGGGGTCAGATGTGGGCAGAATAATCTGTACCCTAGCCGAGGCTACCTTATTTATAAAAAAATGCGAAAACTCTTCACATATTACAGAGGAGGACTCAAGACAGGGAGCAGGAGGGGCATTTAGAATAGTCTCAATTGACTTAAACTGTATCTGAGGTTTTTGACAATTCGACAAAATAATATTAGCTAAATATTTCCCCTTTGCTTGTTTTACAGTGGACTGATATAAACCCCAGCAGTCTCTTGAAATCTGAAAAGACACCTGTAAATTGTCTTTTTTCCATTTCCGCTCAGCCCTGCGACACTCACGCCTCACAGCACGAGTCTCATCATTTAGCCAGGGTTCAGATCTGGCCTTGGGATGTCTCATCTTAAGTGGAGCAACAGTGTCCAGGACAATCCGACAAGTGGTCTGAAACCAAGAACTGAGGTCATCTGAATTATACAGTGCCTCGGGGACAGTGTGTTGATTAAAGCAGGTAGAGAACTGAGCAGCGGTGAGGGGGTTAAACCGACGAGAGGGCTGAACAGGGACATTCACTGGTTGCATTACTGGGCAAAGAGATGTCAAACACAACCGGCATGTGATCAGAAAAAACAGTATCACAAACTTCCAAATTAAGAACCGGCAGAGCATGTGATAAAACCAAATCAAGAGTGTGGCCACACTCTTGTGTGGGTGCAGACACACACTGAACTAAGTTAAAAGAGTCAATGAGATTCAAAAAATCTTTAACCATGGGTTTGTCTGGACAACACACGTGAATATTAAAATCCCCAACAATAAGAAGAAAATCATATTTTATCATAACTTCAGCCAAAATGCAGCAAAATCATTTATAAAATCCTTACTGTATTTAGGAGATCTGTATATCACTGTGCACAGTACAGGGGACGAGCAAGCTATTTCAAATAACAACAGTTCAAAGCTGGAAAAAACCATTTGCAGTGACACCTGTTTACACCTATACCAACTATTGTAGACAGCAGCAACTTGTCCACCGCGGCCAGATGTGCGTGGTACATTAAAGTAACAGCAGTCCAAAGGCAAAAGTTCTGCAAAAGCTCTAGACTCCCCAACAGTTGCCTACGTCTCGGTTACACAGAGAAAATCCAAATCATTTGACATAAAATAACCCTTGAGGATGAAAGTCTCACCAGACCGAACTTGGCCGGAGCTGAATGGTCGCCAGACTGAGGAGCCCGTGTAAAATACCACAGGTTCCGCAGATCCACTCCGTGCTGCCGCGGACGGGGAAAGGAAAAGCGGTGGAGGGGCGGGGATAGCTCAGGGCCGACGACAGGCACCAGACAGGTGTAGGATGAGTCCCGTGAGCGCCGGGAAAAAAGCAGGTGATGAGCAATCCCAGGAGTACCCAGAGGAGCAGCAAATCCAAACACCAGACAGGCCTTCACCTTCACCAGCCTCCCGCGCGTTTGCCACGGCGGCGACCCCGCCTCCGGAGCCGCGGTACAGGTACGCAGAAAAGGTGGGCAGGGACCCTTGACAAGAGTGGAGGCGATGTTTTGTGTCCATCCTCTGGTCTGTACACCAGAATATTGGCGGATGACTGAAGATCAAGCAAAGTTTGGCGACTATAGACCAGCAGAGAGTTGACATTACAACAAAATAGCTTTAAAATTAATACAAACACAACGAGGATTAGCAGCAGCAGACGGCAAGCCAGATACACCGGCGCCATCTTGCCAGTCTTGCAGGCAAAGTAGGAGGGTACAAAGTTATTTTTACTTTTTAAAAGATTTCCTCATTGATTTGTACTGCAAGACAGTGCTGGCTGCCTGGATGGCTGTGTTAACAGCTGGCAAGACATAATCTGTAAACCAGTTGCCAGAGTTGCTCTGTTTGTCTTTCTCTGTTTTCAGGTTCTCGATTTCTTGTTTCATTACTTCTGCTTTCTCCTTAAAGCCTTTCTCCATAAGATCCCTCTGCTCTTTAAGTTTGCAATCTAAGGCCATTTCTGTCTCCTTCTTTTGGCAGGCTAATTCATCCCCCATTTTCTCCCTAAGCATCTGAAGTGCCTTCTCGTGGTTTTTGCGCTCATCCTTGAGGGTCTCCTCCATATCTAAACGTTTCTCCTCTTCAGCTTTTGTCTGTTGAGCCAGTAGTGCAGCTCTCTCACTTTCCTCTGTTCATTCAGTCACAACAAAGGGGAGGGGAGAGGGGAATTGAATGAATAAGCAAATATTTCACCTTCACTTTTAGACAAACATTTCTTGACATTTCCTCCATTTCTTCATTATTCTGGTAGGGACAGCTTCATTAGTTTCGATAACTGCTAATCCGCTAACTCCAAAGTTTAATTTGACAACGCTAAACCAACAAACCGCTAAAAAATTTAGAGGAAGTTAACCATAACCGTTTATTCTATGAATTGAGCGTCAGTTCTGTTTTTAGCTCTGATATCTTTAAAAACACACCTGGACAGCTGAAATTTTAGTAGGTTGTAGCATAGACACAGAGCTTTCCAAAAAGGTATAGCATACTAAGATCAAATGATGATCAATGTTTACACGAATAATTAAATGAACAAATTAAATTAAATGGTAACACACTACTTGACAGGGCACAAATATTTAGTAAAAGCTCAGTTACTACTTAAGTACAAATCATGAACAAGTATAAGTACTACTTGAAATAAAAGGTGCATGACGGTTCATTAATGAAGAAAAAACAATCAGTATTTCACTTGTGTTCTCCATTACATGTTCCTTCAGTAGTTCCCTATTAGTTCCTTCAGTAGTTCTTTCAGTACTTCAGAAAGGATACTGTAACAGAATTAACAAATATAGTAAATGCTTGCGATGAAGCATGCATCACGATTCATTAATGATGAATTAACATATCAGTATGTAACTAAGATTTAGTTTGTGATTTATTAACATAAATAATAGCATAATACTATATACTATTTGTGCCCTGTGAAGTGTTACCAATTAAACGTTACTTTAAAGTCAACAATCAACCATTTATTCTCTGTAAACCTGCAGACTGAATAAACTAATGAAAATATGCTTACAATAACGTACACTGCAGCTGACACTGTTAAGGCTGATTTATACTTGCGTGTCGCGCATACACCGTAAACTACGCAAGTAGCCTTCGCTGTTGCTAACATTTATGCTTTGTGCTGGTTCATTCCTATTGCGATGTGGTGTGATTTGACACAATTTGATTCAACACAATGTGATTCAATGCTATATGATGACATGACTATGATGCTAGGCAATTCAATATGGTACAGAAAGTTTGATTCGGTTCTCAGCAGATAGCAAATAATAATATGCTGAGGTCCTGTCATGGGCCAAAAGGTATGAGTATAATATTATAATATTTTGTATTTTATATGTACAGCCCATATACAGGGAAAAAAGTTTTAAAGCAGTCAAAGAAAATGTGTTAAATTTGTTAAAGTGTAAAAATTTACATTAGAATACATACAAAGAGAGAGATTTGTCAACCAGAAACATTTGGGAAGGTTTAATGCTTAGTACACCGGCATTGGCAAACTGGCAAGTATACACAGCGGATGTCAGCAATTTGGACATATTTTAAGATAAGGGATGACGACAGAAGTAAAGCAAACTGTAAGCTCTGTTCTGCTAAAGTGATAGAAGGGACAGTACGTCATTTAACACAAGCGATTTGATCAAACATCTAAAGACGAACCATAGTGCACAACCATAGTGCACAACAAACTTTAGTACAAATTCTAGAGAAGTAAGAGAAAATGAAACTGAAGCGTTATTTACATCTAACATATATCGTCAACATATCAGTACTCCAGGGTGTATGCTTTCTTCACTACCTATAAAAAAAACAAATTAAAAACGCTACCAATCACAGTTCTTGCGATCTGCATCTCAGTGACATGTAGTTACATTTCTTGGGAGAAATTCAATAAAAATGATAGAGTTACACTCACATGAAGATAATTAAAATATTATTTAATTGAACAACAAGGATAAGCACTGAAACAAAATAACAATTAAACATAAAGTAAATTTTAAATATTAGGTTAAAGAAAACAGAATTACAGGTTGAAACAGGCTGCTATATGTGGATATACTGTAGAAGCAGACTTCAACAACAGGTCCAACATGAACACAACCTCAGTTACTTATATTTATACATAATGGACTACTCAGTGAAAACAGGTTTGTCCTTTCTCTCTCTCTCTTAAGCCTTTGTACCAAGGTCTGTGATCAGAACAATTGAGCAAAGCACTTAACCCCTTGTTGCAGGGGTGCTGCACACTGGCTGACCCTGTGCTGTGACCCCCAAGCTTACTCTCACCTGTACGTTTCATGGAGAGTTAGATGGGGTAGGCAAGAAAAGAGAATATTCCCGGGGATTAATTATCTATTCTGTTCTGTTCTCTGGCTGTTAATTAGAATTTAGTGATCAGTGGTCATTGTTGACACACCACAGCACAACAATGAAATGTGTCCTCTGCATTTAACCCATATGTGACATAGCAGGGGGCAGTCAATTCAGCACCTGGGGAGCAGTACCTTGCTGCTTGGGGATTTGAACCTGCAATCCTTCAATTACAAGTGCGCTTCTCTAACTATCAAGCCACCAATGACCAAATAAATAAATAATTTAATAAAATAGTTAAATAAAACCTTACCATGGATTTTCTTCTCCATCTCAGTGAGTTGCTTATCAGCCTGAATGACTGAAGTAGATTCTGCGTGCTTTTCCTTTATGAAGTTCTCCAGGATTTCTTCTGCCTTCAAAATCCATCAGCACATGAAAAGATCATAACAGACAAATGGGCTTAAGACACCGATACTCTACGGTTTTATGACCTCTCGATTTCAGAAATACAGATACAGTCCTTATTGCTTGGGGTATTCAACATGAAAATGACCAATTCCAGGAGATCCTGTTCAGATTTTGAAAGGTACAGAGAACATTCACCACAGCAAGTTGTTTTGGGTTGTAGAGAGTTTTATCTGTGTTCTTACCTTGACTCCTTTGTTGGGCTTTCTGTTGTATTCATCCAGTAAGGCTTGGCGGTCCACACAATAAAGTTCATACCCACCCGGTTTAGCATAGAACCCATTCTCCAGTTTCTTGGCCATTGGCTGAGAAAGCTGTGAAAGCAGCTGTCTGCAAAGTTCTTCTGAGGCTTCCTCGTTTTCAATAAGAAGATCAGCATAAGCTTCATTGATGGCTTCCTATGAACCCAGCACAGATTCTGTTGCAGTTTACATGCTTTCAGCAACCTTAAATCAGTATCATAATAAGCTGGCTGGGACTGAAACCTACCAGTAGTTTTTTCATGTATTCTCCCTTGTCATCCTTAAAGGATCGGCTTGAGAATGATTTGATGGCCTGAGAATTCCAGTGTCTGTGCTGCTTGGACATCTCCTCCATGCCTACTGGGAAGGTGACCTTCTTCATGCCATTTCTGTACACATGCAATCCTTCCTGCACAGCTGCCTGGTTTTCAATCTGGGCCATGGCCACCACAGCATTCTCCAGACAGGGAACACCACCACTAGCAATGGTCTCCACGTAGGTCTTTGCCAAGTGGCCAAGCACTAAAACCAAACAGCAAGTATGTAAATCATGATTATTCAAAATCCTTAGTTACTATGTAATATCCACTGGGAGTGGATTTAATCCAAAGATTTTTGCCCTCGAGACTACTGTATATCCAATTTAGAAAACAATAACATCTCTATACATGTAAAGCAATATTTTAAAACAGGAAATACAGAGTTACAGTTATTATGATTGTTGACTGAGAGACTGTAGACTCACTCCTTCCTGTGACTGGGAGTCCACCTTTCACTCTTTTTACTGGACTTTCCTGGTAGATGTAGTTGCAGAACATAAGAGAAACAGCCTTAAATGATGAACTGAGTTGACTTTCTTCAATGGACTCAAGGTGGGCCATTTTATCTGGAGCAGCGGGGGTTTCAAACACAAAGCATCTCCTTGTCGGGAAGTAATTCCGAATGCACTCTCGGGGGAGGTTATAGTCAACTGTCTTCCTGTCCCTTCCTATACGCAGAAACATGTATCATGACATACTTATATCTGTATACTGGAGCATACAGGAGGTAGTCTAACATGCAATCTATAAAGACGACAAACATTATACCCACTGCTGTAGTAGTGTTTTGGTAGGTGGGTATACTGTTATACTGTATTATTGTGTTTCTTCTGACAGACATGCATTTCTGACAATTTTTTGGTGGGTATACAGTAAACCCATTTTTCAGAAGTTGGTATATGGGATATACATGCATATACCCATCATTACACCTCAGGTTTGGGTACAGAGTGGCAGAGATACTCCATGTTACTTTAGAAACTGCCAAGCAAATTTGATGGTGAAGTGACTGGTGGCTTGATTTAAATTTGTCGTTAACAAGTGGTTTTGAATAAGTTAGCCCGCACAACATCATTTAATTGGTCACATCACATCTCTACAATTGTATTTATCAGTGCAGATTTGTTTCACATTGTCTCTATTTCGTATTGATTTTAATGACCATGTTAACACCTATTACCTCATGTCTCAACTGTAATCTGTATAAACAGCTATACAATTCTCCATGCCATTGACCAAGAGCAGGATGGGGCAGGCAAAAAGAGAATTTTCCCACAGGGATCAATAAAGGCACAGCGGTGACCCATGCAAACTACCCAACCTGATCAATAAAGCATCATTCTAAATTCTGTGTTGTGTACCATCTAACTAGACACATTAATGTCTCAAAAGTGATGTGATTTGACTGTCAATCTTGATGTTTTACCTCTTACCTTTTCTAAGGGCAAGAGCATGTTCCAGATACTCTGCTTCATTTACTTTCTTTCCATCAATTTCCAGCAACAAAGTGAAATCCCGCACAGCCCACACAAAACTGGGGAAGAACTGCACAAACTGGGCATCTGCCTCATCATCACCCTCAGCAGATGAGGCACTGGTTGGCGATTTCACCTTGATCCGCTCTGTCAGCTCTGTGACATATCTATACATGTTAAGGAATGGTGCCCTGTGGGACTGAGAAATCGAGTCCCTTTAACTGCCGCTAACATATACCCCTCAAGGGCCTAATGATGAATAAGGTCAGTCCTGCTACAACATGTGATATCACAACACAAATCATTTCTAATGCAATTGATATAGTACTGTTTTTAGTGGGCAGTGGTGGCTTAATGGTTAGGGAATCGCACTTGTAATTAAAAGATTGCTGGTTTAAATCCCTGACCAGCAAGGCACCACTGAGGTACACTGAGCAAGGTACCAGCCTCAAGCACTGCTCCCCGGGCACTGGATTAGCTGCCCCCTGCTCTGTCACATATGGGTTAAATGCAGAGGACACATTTTGTCATTGTGCTGTGGTGTGTCACCAGTGATCTTCAAATTAGTACCCAAGTCTAATACTATGGGGAATTGCATTTGTGTTTTTATGATTTTCAGTTGGAAAGAACAGCACTAAGAACTACAACCCGATATGGCAGTGGTTCCCAAAGTAGGGGTCGCGACCCTCTGGGGGGTCGTGAGACATTGGGGGGGGGTCGCGAGATGATTTCCAAGAAATCAAATAATTTTTTTTTAACTATTAGAAATAACATTTTATCAACATTTTAACATTTTATATTAACATTTTATCCATAACTAACAAAAGATAAAAACTAGTAGTTAATAGTTACATTTAAAAAAAACATGCAAATTAAAAAGCCATCAGCCTTTCAAATTTCTTTCCGTTTGATCGCGACCCCCGAGGTGATTACGACAGATTAACGACACATCAATAGCGTCAGTTGCAGCAGAACTTACAGCACCATGTTAAACATTCCGACATGTGCACGTAACGTGTAGGTAATTTTCATCACTTTATACTTAGGATATGATTTTTGTTGAAATTAAACGAATGAGTAAATAACAATTTAAAAAAAGTTATATGGTTGTTAGAGCGTTGTGTTCTTTTGTGTTGTCATGATCTTGTTTGGATAGGATATTTTGTTGAAATTAAACAAATGAGTAACTTTTGACCCTTGTTAACTGTCCTCAGGGACACTGGATTACGATCTCATGCCGCAATAGCAGCTGACCACACAGAGGTCACATGACGGATTGTCTGCAGCAACTGCTCACCCGAGTGCTTGGCCATGTCAATGCGCTCGAAGGCCACACGCGCTGCATTCAGAGCCCCCTCCACCACGGCCTGTGGCGAGCCCACGAAGGTATACACCGTGCGATTGGTGGAGGAGCCCGGGTCCACATCCAGCAGGCTGCAGCCATCTGTGCCGGATATGGCGTCTGCGATGGCGTCAATCACCTGCACGCGACAGCACACTTAGAGCGGCCTTCACATACCTGCACAATGACAGACTAGCACCTGTGGTGTCTTCCTTAACACTTCATGACTCTTCACTAAAAAAGTCAATGACAAATCACAAGCAGGCTGTGCTTTGCACAAACAGCATTGTCATGTGTGAACATCCAGCCTTTTCACCAGAAAGCATCCTTGGCACTTGCATAATATGAATCACGCAACACTTAGAATTTCAAACTGTGCAACATCTGATGCCTGATCTCTCACGAGATAAGACCTTGAATGCACAGTTGCACATAACCACACGTCAACTCACACATCGCTACCCATGGACTGTTATTTCTGTACTTCTGCCCCGCTGATAACTTCCTGAAGTCCAATCACCCCACCCACCCAGGCCGGCTTTCTACCTCCTTGTTTCTGCCCTCAGAAAAGTTGGGCACGCACTCCACCAGCTTTGCCATGGACCGTCCCAGGACTCAGAGTGACTCAGAACTTATGGTTTGTCCAATAAGAGTATACAGCCCTCTGGACCCCTTAAACTCCCACCACCACATTGTAGACACAGCACCTTTAAAGAGATGATCCCGCCCCCAAAACATGCCTGAGGAATCATTAACCTGTTCCATTCCCCGTACATAGGTCACTTGGCAATGAGTCTCCCGTCTGTTCAGTTAAACACAAAACAGCTTGAGTAGAGAAAAGTGGACCCCTGATCCTTTGAAATGCATTAATAGGACAAAGACATTTACAGCATTAACAGGACAAAGGGGACAGCCAGTCGCCAAGACCAGCATGCACAAGTTTATTCAGAGCTCTCAGAGGACCATAGCTCAGTGCTTTGACCCAAACAAGAATGCTCTCCAGCAGGGTTAAGCAAACTGTGCATTCAGAGCCGAAAAAAAATTCTGGTACATTCTCAGGCACTCAGTTGTATTCAAGAGGTCCCAGACTGTGGCTGTGCTCCACATCTGTCACCCCCATCCATCCCCCTTGGCATCTCTCAGCTGTTGAATAACATGACTTTAGGACTCAGATCCTCTCTCGCCTAGATAAAAAATCTCTGTACTGATTAACAAAATCTACCATTCCATTAACTGGGTAATCTTTGCCCCTCAGAGATCTGCCTTGTATTTTCCAAGCGACATCAGCTTTTGTCTTTGTGGTATATGCAGAAGGTGCCTTTATTGTGTACCTCTGTAGATTGCCCCACATTTGTATGAAGTGTAACTAGTTCTTCTGCTTCCTGCTCCCCTACTTCTACTTCTGCATTCCGCCTCTGGCTCTGATGTAGCAACTACAGCAAACAGGGCACAAAACACACAATGGCTAACTGAAGAACCGAATGAGAGCAGGCACTTAAATATACAGATATACAGAGTCCTACATGAGGGGCAGCTGCAGACAAAACAATTAACCAAACATTCGGGCTGGGAACATGACACAAGTGAGGGTTATTCACAAATACTTGCTCTAGTGTTAAGGGTTCAGACACTAGAAGATTCCAGGAAAATGAGACTTACAAAATTATAGCACAAGCAGGAATAACCAAAGCTACAAAACAAGAAACCATAACACCAATACATAACAAACCCAGGATGTACGAAGAAACATAAATGTCAAATTATAATCATAGCTAAAGCTGGCCTATGGCTGGCCTCAAACCCACAACAAAAGACAAGCCTGAATGACACAGCCAGCCACTCCGCTCATTGAGCCACAGCAACCTACAGTAGGGAACAGGAGAACAGTAGGACCTAATGACATGGGATGGCCAGTGACACCTGCTGGCCAAACGGGGAACAGACATAGGATAGGGACTGATCCTGACAGGTATAGGTGACATGAGCAGCTGTCCAGGGCGGCATCTTGTTGAGGACAGCAAGGGGGCACCCGCACAAGAAAAAACAAAAAAGGGATGGTGACATTTGCATGATCGGGTTTGTATTACTCATATGCGTGTCACATCAATGATATCAAAATGTGAGTCAATTAATCTTGTCGTAGTGGGTGCCCTGATTCTAGATTGTGAGGTAGGCAGCTCCCACTCAGAAGTATGAGATGAGGAGGGGGGTGGGGCTGGGCTGACCTCAGGTCTCCCCACTGGAAGCCTGAGGTATGGGGAGCAGGGGAATCTACCAAATAGAGCACAATTCACTTGTAGTACTGTGAATATGAAGTTTTACAGACATATTGTTTGCATTTTTTCAGGTTTATATGAAACCCTTCAGAATAAAATAAAGCCAGTTTGCACACCCCCAAGGTGAATTTATTTAATGCCGACTCTTGGCTGACAGTGTTGGGGGATGGGTGACGTAATGAAGCTCGAGTGGAAAATTAACAGAAATGGACAAGAAAAGGTCTGAGCCATCAGGTGTCCAGTTTAGAAAGAAGGGGAAAGATGAGGAGGAGAAACGTGCAAAAGATGAAGGAATGCATATGAGTATAATATTGTGTATGTAATGAAACAGTCTAGTATAACACTGCTTTGTTTTTTAGCTAATCAGGTAACAGTGCAACTTCATTCTCTTTATTTTTGCTTCTTCTAATTGTTTATACTTTATTTTTTAATATACTTTTTATATGCACTACAATATGTTTGTATTTGTCTTTGTTACTTTTTGATATTTACTGATCTTGTTCAGTGTATTTTTTATATTTATATAGTTTTAAATTTTATCATTATACAGTGGTGCCTCGGTATACGTCCGCTTTGGAATAAGTCCAACTTGGTATACGTCATGTTTGGACGTGAAAAATTTAGCTTGGTATACGACCTTTGTTTGGAATATGACTCGCGTGCTAGAACTTGTATGGGTCAAAATGAGTCACGACACCACGTGCTACCCATGTTTACCTCTCTCGAGACAAAGCCACGACTGCCCACGAACGTCAGTACGCCAGTTGCTACCATTCAGTGAACAACCCGTGCTATATCTCTCTTTTCATTTATTTCATCTAATTGCTTTGCTTTTGTATTTATGTATTTTAGTATTAAGCAGTGTTTAAATTATTTTATACAACCCCATCAATTCTTTTCATGGGAAGGGATTAATCATTTTCCCTTTATTTCTTATGGGAAA
Organism: Mormyrops attenuatus; assembly: GCA_026777985.1. Taxonomy (NCBI): domain Eukaryota; kingdom Metazoa; phylum Chordata; class Actinopteri; order Osteoglossiformes; family Mormyridae; genus Mormyrops; species Mormyrops attenuatus. The sequence continues at coordinate 7,345,839 of JAODKC010000038.1, forward strand.
AATTTGTTTGGTATATGTCCTGTTTGGTATAAGTGCAAGGATCTAGAACGGATTAGGGATGTATACCGAGGCACCACTGTATATTTATTTTACTCCAAATAAGCTAGTGCTGAATGGTGGTCCTTTTTGTTGCTGGGGGGTTGGGGGGGCTGAAGGGGGTTTCGCCCAGGGTGTCATTCAAGCCAGGAGCACCACTGGGTAGAACACCAGCAAGAGTTTCCTACAGATGTTGAAGGACTCAGAGGAGCAGCCCCCCAGCCTGACGTACTGTGGCCTCTCTGTAACGTAGCTTCAGGATACCAGGAAAGAGTGAACCCTCATCTCTGTCAGCTTGTCTCTCAGTAGGAGGAACTGGATGGTGTTGATGGTGCTGGAGAAATCAAAGAACATGATCCTCACAGCACTGCTCCCCTTGTCCAGCAGAGAGTAAGCCCTGTGCAGCAGATGGACGATGGCATCCTCCACACCCACCTTCTCACTGAAAGCAAACTGCAGAGGGTCGAGTCCATGGAGGGCCTGAAGTCTGAGGAGAAGAGGGGGCAGCCGTTCCAAAGTCTTTATGTGTGATGTAAGGACAACTGGCCTGAAGTCGTTCAGCATGCTGGGGTGTGCCTTCTTGGTCACTGGGATAGGGCACAATGTCTTCCGCAGTGTAGGGACCCTCCCCAGCCACAGGCACAGGTTGAAGACTTGTTGCAGGGGCTCCTCCAGGTCAGTAGCAAAGGCCTTAAGCATTATGGGGGGGGTGTAATGTCCATGATGGCAGCCTGGAGGGGAACGGAGAGTGTCTGTAGCTCGGACGGGGGAGGTGCAGGCGTGAGAGGACAGGTTTTAGCAGTGATTGGGGGGCACAACATTACATACGTCTCAAAGCACTTTACATTATCCTTGCCCAAAACCCCCAGTGAGCAAAGCCAGAGGCGACAGTGGCAAAGAAAAACTCCCTAGAACAGGGGTGTCAAACTCCAGTCCTGGGGGGCCAGCGCTCTAAACAGTTTTGGGTTACCCTCATTTAACACACCTGATTCAACTCCTTGTGCTAATTACAACAAAGCTCTTGAGCTGAATCATTTGTAGTAGAATAGGAAAGAACCAAGCTACACAGGGCTCCGGACCCCCAGGACTGGAGTTTGACACCCCTGCCCTAGAAGGAAGAAACCTTGGGGAAGCCCACCCTCCAGGGGCCGTCGGTGGAAGTCAGCCTAAAACCACACTGTAGTAGCGGCAGGAGCAGAACTATCTAACCTGTACAACTGGTTGAACTGGTTTGCTCTTGCAACATCCCCATCTGCTGTGCTACTTCCTCTTGCAGCCTTTGATGTTTTTCATGCCCCCCCAGACCTCCCTTATGCTGTTTTCTTCGGCACCACCTTTGTCTGCTCCACCTTTCTTCTGTATGTCCTCTTTGCCCCCGTGCTTCAGCCCTATCTGATCTCCATTTTTGAATGCTGTCTTTTTCTTGTTAAGGAGGTCCTTGACATCACTGTTAATCCAGGGCTTGATTTTAAGAAAGCAGAAAACAGGTTTTTAGTAACAATGTTGAAACAGAAGTTGAGGTAGTCAGGGATACAGTTGTGACCTCCTTCATCACTCCAGTCGGTAGACTCAAAGCAGTCCTTCAGAGCTTCCTCTACTGCAGGAGACCATTTCTTGAAGGAGTGCGGGGTTATGGGCTGCCTTTGTACACATGGCTTGTACTGGGACTGGAGGAGGACCTGCTTATGATCAAAATTCTCCAGCAGGGGTTGGGGGTGGTACTGTATGCATGTCTCATTTTAGCAAACATGAATTTATTGTCCTGTTCTTCTTGGTGTGGTGATGTACATATTGATAAAAGGCAGGGAGGGTCGAGTCTAGTGTGATGTGGCTGAAGTCACCTGAGATCCGGGGTGTTGTGTTTGTAGTCTTGTGAGAGTCGAGTGGATGACATCACACGCGGTGCGGCCAGGGAGGAATGTATAAACAAACAACAATGGCGTGCGAGGGAAGGTTTGGGACAAACTTGATGACACATCGATAAGAGAAAAGAAAAGAAAGTCCTTCATTGTACACATGGTCTTAGCTGATTCTCACTTGTGTCTGACTGTTTGCATTAGGTGATTTTTTATTATTATTATTATTTATTTATTTTTACAAATAAACACTGATTGCATCATTAAAAATGATACACCTCCGGTCGCAGTGAATCAGTAACTGCAGAGTGGGGCTCCAACTTGGCTGGGTATACAGGAAAGATAACATCAGACTGCAAGATCCCAGCACACTGATTGGTCGAGAGGAACGCCTCCTTTTATTGGTCACTGGGGGGGATCGATCCAAAAACTGTGACAAAATCAGCGCAGAAGGACTGTGTCTAACCACAGAAAGCTCCTCAGCAGGTGTCAGGCTAAAAGGGCCACAACTGCCACCTGGATTTTATAGAACCATCCGGATCTTTGTAGTGAGCTAAACTGAACACGAAAAATAAAACAACCGGCCAAAAGGAAATCATGCTATACAGAATTCCCTATTAGCAAAAGTATGTGTTTGTAGTAAGGATACGTTCATACCAAACCTCAACTATGAGAGAGAATATCCTGTATGTTTTACTTTCTGCTCTGTTGTGCATAGTCAGCCTCATATTTTCCTTTTCTGTTGGACCTGAATGATTTCATTACCACGGTTTTCAGGACAGTAAAAATGCAAACCATTAACACCCATAGAGGCAAAAAGACAATAATCCATTCACAGGATGCATTATAAAACTCATTCATTCTATATTTTCAGTATTAACAGTAATTACACACCATGACTGTCTAGTCTAGTGTATTCCAAAAATCAAAGTGTGACAACTTGACTCGTCACAACCGAAGACTCATAGAGGGCAGTAAAGGCAGCCGTGACCCTGCCCCTCCATCCAGCAGCGGGTGCTGAGACAGTGGACCCCGGGGCCATGCACCCCTCACTGTTTGAGCTTCCCGGCAAGAGGGCTGGAGGGGTGCAGCCGGGAGAAGCGGCCCAGGGCCCAAACTGGGAAGACGTTCCTGTAAGAGGTGTAGCTGATGGCACAGCTCTTGTTGAAGACCCCAGAGATGTTCTCCTGGAGACCACAACATAGAGCTTTTTTTCTTTGTTTATAAAGGTAACATCTTATAGAAATGCTATAAGAATAGATAGGAAACTCACTTGAGGCCAGTCTCCATTGGGGAGCTGCTTATCTATCAGGACCTGAATCCCTCGCTCTATCACCTTGGTATCTGGGTACCTAATAAAAAAAGGATAAAAACAGTGGCCCATTAAGGCAGGGAAGCCGGCCATTACGGTACAGAAGCATGATTACTTCCTGTTGAGAGAAGCAAGGCTTATAGCACCGGAGCTGGTAGGACCGTTACCATAAAGGAGTGAATGTATCTCTTTTCATATGTAAAACAGGACAGTGTTGATCATAGAAAAACAAAAATCAAAATTGGTGATGCACGAATTTGGAGAAATAATGTTCCTTGTACCCAAATGTATATGTGTACTGCACCACCTACTGGAGCTCTTTGGGACTGCAAGTAAATCCCAAAGCAACCAGGACAGATAAAGCCTCAGGTGCCCCTTTGTCCATCTGTTGTGAATCACTGGATATTTGATCACCCTTGCTAAAAATACAGTGAAGCTGAAAATAAGCCTTCCTAGACTAAGCTCTGATCACTCACGCTAAGCTTAGGGTAGCTGCCCTTCACCTCCAAGCTTGCTCTCACTTAGAGAGCAAGATGGGAGGCAAAAAGAGAATTATCCCCACAGGGATCAATAAACTGAAGTAAAAATCCTGTAGGTCGATTGGCTCGCCTGTTCCTTACTGAGAGGTGACCTTCCGGGACAGTGACATCATCAGCAGGACTCTACCTGACGGCCATGAGTCCCAGCAGGGCCCAGCAGGTGCTGTGGATCTGGGAGCACTCGCTCTGCACGTATCGCCGCCGCTCGCACGACTCAAAGTCCTCCCCCCAGCCACCGTCCTCCATTTGCCAGGCCAGCAGGAAGTCGCAAGCACTCTGTACCTCAGGACACGCCATCCTAGGGGGGGGGATCACGCCACATGTCTGACATTGGCTGGGTGATCTGGGCCCGACCTGGCCTCCCACGGCTCCACCTGCTTACCCACTCTGGAAGACATGGCCCATGCAGGCGAAGGCCTCGAGTCCAAACCAGGTCCCGTACGTGAAGCACACTCCCCAGGACCTGGGGCAGGGGGGTCACAGGCTTCAGTCTGTGAGCTGGTAGCTACTCACGTGCATAAAGTTTAAGAGCACGTCAAGCCTCATCGGGGTGTTCATAACCTACCCTTCCCATGATCCATCAGGCCTCTGCACCCGCCTGCAGTACTCGAGGCCCTGGTCCAGCGTAGATCTGAGAGGGAGAGTAGATTCAGCACAGCTGGCTGAGGGAGACGCCAAGGGATGACACCAAGTTGGAAGAATTGTTGAACTGTTCAGCTTTGCCAAGTCTGGTCCAGTCACTGCACTTCACACTGTGATTAAAGACTTATTTTTATATAAATGTTCTATTCTATAATTCTATGTTCACTATTATCTGACACCAGCATCCCGTCCAGGGTATGATTCGATTCAGTTTTACATTGTGTCTTTCACAAGTCACCCCAAGGCGCTTTATGTGGGTGTTATAATACATCACTACACCATTCATACAGAATAATACAAAAAGAAGGGAAGACAAAGAAATGAAAGAAAGTCAGATGACAACGGAGGAGAGGAACCAAAAACCCCCAAGTAGGGAGGAAAAAAAAAACCTCTGGGGGTCTAAGGTCGACTGTCTGCCTGACCCTGCCACATGTGTCCTGTGCTGCCTGGGATAAGCTCCTGATCTTCTGCCCCTCCTGACCAAGACAGAAAGCTGGGAGTTGGAAGGGTGCTGACATAACTACCTGACCTCCTGTGCCCTGTGCTCGGGGAAAGCCTGCCGGAAGTGCTGCAGAGCCTGCATGACAGCCGAGGTGCACTCCACGTAGGTGTAGTCGATCATGATGTCACCTGGGGAGCAGGAGCGTCACTGGGACACGACCTGAGACAGCAGCGCCGAACCAATAAACATTACCGAAACCCCCCCCCGTCGGCCATGCGCGATACGGAGACACGCACCAAACACCTCAGAGGGGTTCAGTAGCTCCAGGAGCCTCCCTCCGCGTTTGGTCTCATAGGTGGCAAATCCACCATCACCGTTCCTCATGCTCAGGAGCTGAGAGTGCCAACGGGGGGGGTGGGGGGGAGACATGAAAGGTCAGGTTCAGGGTCCGATAACAACAAATATGTGGGTAACAGCTGGCCCACACTGTACACTCAGATTCATTATGCTGAAGGCTTAAGCCCTGCCCCCCCCCCAGCACCACTGCCCCTCACCACGTTGACGGCATCGCAGAGGCGCTCGATGGGGACATGACATCTGACGAAGGAGCAGCGCTCCTGCAGCAGCATCAGTGCTTTGAGCCCCTCGGCGGTGCAGTCGGCCACGATCCAGCCGCAGTCGCGCGTGCTGAACGGGAAGCCGCCCTGGGGAAGAGGGGGCACGCAGATGTCACGCCATTGGCAGCGAGAGCACGCACGGACATACAGAACACCCGTGTTTACTAGGAGTGTAACGGTTCACGTATTCGTACCGAAAACATTTTGTACGGGTCTTTCAGTTCAATACGCATTTGTACCGAACGAATGCAGCAAATGCGGAACCTTTGTGTGTTTGTGTGTTTCCCCTGAGAGACATCCAGAAAGAGGCGGATGAAGCCACGCCACTATGCATGAGCGCGTACGGCCTAATGTGAAGCTGGAAGCTGTTAATGTGAATACAAGTACAGCACAGGTATTTTTCAAATGCTGCACCATAATGGATCTTTATTTTGTTATGTTTTGTATTTATTAAGAAAATATTTGTGTTTTTACCGAAAACGTACCGAACTGTGACTTCAAAACTGAGGTACGTACCGTGATTTTTGTGTACCGTTACACCCCTACTGTTTACCTAAGACTGTGGGATTCTCACAGTCATTCTGATGCTGGCCTGAAATGCCCCAAGGCTATGACATACACATGAATGGGACAAAGGACATGCATTGACACACGCACATACATCTACACTTTAGGGTTTATCACAACAGATAAACTGAATAAATGCATGCACAATATCTCAATTTCTATTTATTTAGAAGATGCTTTTATCCCAAGTGGCGTATCGCGGGGTCAGCCAGTCCCTGCAGTAATTAGAGGTTAGAGGCCTCGCTCAGGGGCCCGGCAGTGACATCACTCTGCTAACCATGGCAATATGTACCAAATCAAACGTTGGCACTAGGGGAGGATGCCTGCAGATCCTGGCCGGCATGAATGTGGTGTGACCTTTGACCTTGGTGCGGGACATACCTTGTTCATCTGTCTGTAGTATTTTTTGTACTCAGGCGGGTTTTCTGGTATCTAAGAGAAAGTATATGTGTCAGCTAGCACAGACCAACCACTGCAGCGACGACATGAAGCAAAACCTGAGATGCAACACCAGCCTGTTGAGCATGAACCGAGTCCGTGGCAAGGTAGGAATGCTGGGTGCCCCCCTGGTCTCACCTGAGTGAAAGCTAGGAACTGATGGGCCTGCTGAAGGCACTCTGTAAACTCAGGGCTGTCCTCCGCCCTAGCCTGAAGGAACGACAAAACAGATGATTTACCATATCATGGGGGGGCCGGGGAGCAAGGAGAGCCACCCAGAGAGTATGGGGCAGAGGGCTGGGCACACCCTGCAGGGGGAAACCGGAAACCTGGAAAGGAAACCCACTGTAGAATATGCGAACTCCAGACACACAGGGTGGGGTCAGATTCGAGCCCACAACCCTAAAGGAACATTTATGATTAGTGTTTAACTTTTATTGTTTAATGTTTCATGTTTTGTCTCTTACACACGTCCCCATGTCTTGGAGCTTGGCAACTGAGCATTTCACTGCAAATAGTGAGTATGCACCGAGTATAACTGTGTGTGACAAAACTTTGATTGATGAACGACTGTAATGCTTTGTTTTCGGGACTGAATAAATCATCTGTCTCCCATCTACAAGCAGTTCAAAATGCGGCAGCTAGGCCTCTAAGACGCTCTTGTAGAAGGGCGCACAAAACACCTATATTGTCATCTTCCTGTTTATTTTAGGATAATGTTTAAGATCTTTGTGATTATCTATTGGGCTTGACTCCCCAAAGTATTTAACAGAACTCCTTGAAAATTATGAAACCACTCCATCGCTCAGATGTCAGGAGAAAGAGCTGTCAGTTTTTCCACGCACCAAGTTAAAGACTCACAGCCAACATGCCTTCCAGGTTGCTACCCCGAGGTTATGGAATGACCTGCCTCCTTCAATACGTGCAGCTGAGTCTGTTGATTCTTTTAAACACAGTCATAAAACTGTTTTATTTAAACAAGCTTTTGGTTAGATTTAATTTTTTTTTTTAATATATATATATATATATTTTACTCTTTATGTACTACTTTGGACTTCTACAGCACGTTGTGAGTTTTGTTTGTGAAAAGCGCTTTATCAATAAAGTTTACTTACTTACTATCGACTGATTGATAGACTGACTGATTAAAGGTGAAAAAAGAATTTGAGATTTCTGTGTGCTTTATCAGTCCTGGGATAAGCGCCCAGACTCCCTCTGATCTGGTTAATAACAGATATGGAAGACAGATAGATGGATTAATAGTTAGTGAATCAAGAAATCTCTGACTAAAGCCTCTTAGCCTGTGACCTCAGATTAACCCAGAGTCCTTCACCTCCAAGAAGGCCTGTGCAGCAAAGGCAGTGTCCCACAGCTGCGATCCATTGGTGCCCTGTAAGGCAGCAGGCAATACGCAGAATTAGTGCCATTTACACTAACGGGATGTTTGATTTCTGACAGTGAACCAACTGCACAAGAATTCAGCATGAACTGACCTGCATCTTCAAACCATCAAGGCCCAGCCTGGGACAAAGCACAGGTCTCAGCTCAGATTATCGGGCTCAACCACAAAGCAGCATTTGTTAAAAAATGTGGTTAAGGAGTCTTTGTTAAACAGGTTGAAGGCAGACTAATTCAGAAATCCGTACACACAAGCCCAGACTTATGTAAAAAATATCCGAGATACATAAGAGTTTACTGTAGCACTAATGCACAAAGACAACATAGATGAGGAAAAATTAATGCTCTGTGTTATGCTACAGAGAGACCACTAGAGGGCATTGTAATACAGCAAAGCACCAACCAGAGGTAATCCGGGATACGGGACACATGCTCCTGGAAAGCGGTTGAACTGGGCCCATCCACGTGCCAGCGCACCAACATGTTGATGGTCTTGGAGATCTAGGAGCACACCAGGGCCCTGGTGATTCACGTGTCAGGGTCTAACAACATTCTAACAATGTCTGCGTAACATGTAGGCAACCTCGTCACACGGGTGTAATGTTGTGTGAGAGTTAATATGGCTGCTTCTCACCGGACCGATGCTGATGCAATTTGTGAAGCGGTCGTCGGCCTTGATGTGGTCATAGAGCTCCTTCACTGCCCTGGCTCGCAAGGCTGTGCTGTGATGGGCTTCGTACACATTCATGACCACTAGGGGGAGCAAACAGATGCTGGCTCAAAGTAGTAGTACTCTGTGGGACTGGCACAGCTGCTCGTACGGACGGCACTCACTGTAAGCAACGGTCAGCAATGTGCTGTGAGGGGTATACAAGTCGCACACTGCCACATTGTTCCGCTGAGCCGGCCAGTTGATTGTCGAATAATCCTGGACGTACAGCTCCTATAACAGAACCAATCAGATTGTAAATGACAAGGAAAAATAAAAAAATAAAAAAAATCACCCCCTAGTGGAGAGAAAGGGCACTGCACCTGTCTGAGGCTGAGCACCAGGGGGTCCTCCTGAGCAGTGAGTCTCACAGCATAGCAGTAGCTCATTGGCAGGTAAACCTGGCGACAGTGACACCACAGAGTGGATGGGTGTGCTGGCATCCAGGTAGGGAAGAGCCTGAGGAGGAAGACAAAACGAGCCCCTCCACATAGTGTCCCAAAAGCGTGGCCATCAGCGTTAGCCAATTAAATACAAGTAGTGTTGGGAAGTACTAGTCACATGCAACAGCGTTACATAATAAAATTACGAGATCACGAGACAACTTTTAAGTGGAGATCACAAGAATTTTCCTGTGATCCTGAGATTAAAAAAAAAAGTGTGTACTCTCTGTACTTCAGTTCTTATATGTAGAACATAACATTCATTTTGTTGCTTTGTGTCTTTTCACCACAGAGAAATGCCTTCTTTTGGCATATTTCCAGACAATGTGGGTCAACAAAGGATTTGTTTTCAGCTGTATTGCCCAGTTTAAATCATTTGTAAGAAAAGTAATCACATTTAATAAGTTACACTACTTTGACAAAGTAATCAATAGTTATATTACTTATTACATTTTTAACAGGGTAACTAGTAATCTATAACCTATTACATTTCAAAAGTAACTTTCTCAACAGTGAATACAAATATGAAATATTTAAAGGCCCCAAATATCATTTATGCTTTAAGTAGCCTGTTCCACATACCACATCTCTGGCAAGAGAGTGTTCATTCCCTCCCAGCTGTACACGTTCATCACGGCCAACCAGAATTTACCCCAGGATGGAATTCCAGCAGCACCTCCTGAAAAGCACATTGGAAAGAGCTCAGTAGAGAAAGGAGCCCAGTTGATCCTCAGTTTGAGAATCCCAGAAACGCGACTGCTGACCTTTGCTGTGCAGGTTGTTCCTGGCCCGCACCATGTCCGGGTCGTCTGGCCCCAGGCCCAGGATCCTGAGGGTGGTGTAGTTCAGAGCTGTGCCAAAAACCGTCGACTTGTCTTCCACGTGGCTGGAAACATATCAGACCAAAGAAAAATTAACAGCCAAGGACCATCACTGCCATTTGCCTAAGTACAATACACTGGAATTCTTTAGTTTTTGCATATACAGATGAGAGTGAATCTTGGGGTCTGAGCACATTTACCCAACACCCCTGGAACTTTTTTTTGGGAGGGTTAGAAGAGTTAAGGGCCTTGCTCAAGGGCTCAATGTGACCATTCTGCCAAACATGAGATTTGAACTGACGGCCTTCTGATCACAGGCACAGGTGCCTAATTCACTGAGCCACACCACCCTACATGCCCTTTCATATTAAATAATATTGTAACTAGGGCTATAGAATTGTCCCGGTTCTAATCCCAGCTCTCTTAGATATTATTTTTTCACTTCTTTCCCTCTACCATGGCTTCCTTATCATGTAGCCCTGTATTCAGCTACAGGACTCATTCTCATTCTCTACAATTTTTCATGTTACAGTGTGTACCAATCCACATCACGCTGACACGCAGACACGTGTGAGAGGCTGACGCTGCACTTACAGACCCCATCCCCCGTCCGCCAGCTGCACAGAGCGCAGGTACCGCACCATTTCCTTCTTCCACGCCGCTGGGAGAGCGATCTTCGCTACATAGCATGTGATCAACAGGCCTACACGTCAATAGACAGAGGAAAACAAAAGGGAACACATGGAGGTGTCTTTATTTTATATGGAAACTATGACATGGGTGTTTTGAGTGGGGGTGTACAGATTATCAGTTGTTAAGCACCTGGCAGCAGAAAAAGGGGTCCCCCATAATCCCCAGCCCAGTGTCCATCCTCAGCCTGCAGGAGGCGGTAGAATTCCATGCCCTTCAGTGCCGCCTCCTTGGCATTTTTTGCAGCAGGGGAATCTGGGACAAACTTGCTCTGCGGCAAGAGACAGAAGTGAACAAGTTTAAACTACAACAGTCTAAAGAAAATCACCTCTGTTAGCAGCGTGGAGGCAGTCTCACCGTATCCAAGCCCAAAGAGTGGGCTTCCAGCATGGTCTGCGCCCTATCCGCATGGTTCTGATCCTCCAGGTAACGCCAGAGCTGCCTGCCCTCCACATTTGACAGCCTCCAGCGGCTCAGGTCTGTGGCCGGAGCCGTTTTATACGGCCCACCCCGTCTCCGCAGCCACCTGAGCGCAATACGGCGGATTTACCTGTGGTTTACACTCAATGAATACAGATTTATTATAGCCGTGGCAAAACACACCTGATCGTGATTTCAGTTAAACTCACGAAACCTCTTCATTTTTAATAAAAATCATCAGTTGGCAGTTCTGTCAGAGACGTTGTACACACACAGCTCTTACCAAGATGACAGGCATAGAAATCACATCCCATAGGACTGGCGAAATAATTCGTATTTCATTATAGTTCAGAAGAACTTCTGACTTAATTTACGACAATACGAAGTCTTCGATTACTTCTCAATTGTTTTTAAGAGCCTGTCCTGGGGCATGCCTCCCAAAAATTGCCGTTAGCAACTTACTTAACATAGTTAGAAACATTTAGTTGCATGGCTCCAACTACATAAGCAGCTACCGTAATTAAGAACTACGCTTTTGGGAAACGCACCCCTGATCAGCAAAGAGCACCAGACAGGGTGACAGTAACGGTGTCGTGCAAGATAACTATATTGCCTTTTAAGAAATCTGTGGCAATTATACATTTTCGAAATATAAACTTTTCTGTTGGCACCTCTTGTAGTTTCACACTGTTTACAATTGCTTTTACAAAAGCTTTTTTTTTTTTTACATCAAAACTCGCTGTGAAAATACACAATTTAAAATACTCACGTTCCTTCTGTCATCATAAAATCCCTCAAAAACAACTGTGCGATGTTCAATTCATTTAAATTTCAGCTCTCCATATCTCAGCGATCGGCCTATCTCCGTTTGCTGACAGGGAAATGTAGTTGCAAATCTTAAAACACGACGCTTCTTCGTGTTAAAGATGACGACAAATCCCATAATTCCAAGGGTTCCCTTCCGAGCGGCATGTGGCGTGGAGAGACATGAGCCGAGGAGAGACCGTCCAATGACAGATTCGCAGGGCAGGTAAGGAGGCGGGCCGCTTTGGAAACGACTGATTGACCGATTGATCATGAATATTAATTAGATACGGTTTCGAGGTTATGCCTTGGATTTTTTTTAACTAAAACAAACTGGGGGAAGTGGCCATTTTAAAGTTGATGCTTAGTCGATATTAAGGGGCTCAAAGTGTGCCAAGAAAAAATCCCGAACACCATTCCATCAGCAGCAGCAGTCTGAATTGATAAAAGGCTGGTCGGATCCATGCTTTCATGTTGTTTACGCTAAATTCTGACCCTGCCACAGGCTTGCTACTCTCATGCGTCTGGTGTGACACTCACGCTTTCAGACTCTCACGCTGACGCAAGAAATCTTACGGTAAATCTGTATTATTCCACTCTAGACCTAAAATTAGCTACATCAAAAGCGATGGAATAGTTTGTAAACCCTACAATTGACAAGGTAATAAAACTGTTACGTGTAAATGCGTGTGCATGTGTGTACAGTTATCTCGAATTTAAACTCATTCCAGCCAGCTGACCATAGTTGGCAAGCCTACTGCCATCTGAAAGTCACAGCAGAAACAGAGAATCCTCTGATTAGGCAATGTTTTTCCGGTTGTCCAATTTTGATGAATTGTTCTTAGCTGAAATTGTAGCGTAAATTGAAATTGTAACAGTTTCTGAAATACTCATATTAGCCCGTCTGGTACCACCAAATCATGTCACGTTCAAAGTTACTTAAATCACTTTTCTTCACTATTCTGGTGTTTGATGTGAATATGTAACTCAAGCTCCAATCCTGTAGCTAAAGGATTTTATATGTTGTGCTCCTCACATATGATTGCCTTATTAGATAATTGCTTCAATGAGTGGCCAGTGATCGATACATCCTATACTAGTGAAAATCACACCTAAGCATAAATTACATTCTTTCACTTTAAGGTAATTATGTAAATCACCTAAACATAAACTGCTACATTTTGCCAACGAATAAATCACGGTATCAAACTGTAGTATAAATAGTAATAATTTAGTTAAAACAGCAATAATATCCACACTTCACACCATTCACTTAAAATATGGCAAAAAATAATAATTTTGGAATACAGGGAACCAAGTATAATCTACACAATCATAAGACACAATCATGGTGTCTGATAACACAGAAGGATGTACAGAAGCCATCGAAGTTTTCCAAAGTTATTTTATTTTAAAATTCACTTTAAGAGTCAATTACTGGATGCTTGGCAAGCAATGGGGGCCTGGGTCTGCACACGGCCACACAGCGTCCGCAGCTGTGTGCGTGACACGGCTGGGCTGGCGGCATGGCTCCTGACGCTCGGTGCAAGCAGGGTGGCAAACAGAAAAGGCAAATGGGGACTACTCTACAATAAATAAATCTGTAGATTTTTCTGTCTTTACAGGTAAAGTTGCTTTCTGAGGTTTGAAAGATACATTCTAACCGATTCGGCTGTGCGACCTTCGAATTAATGCTGAGAGAATCAGGGGAAAAGTAAACTACTCATACTTTATGTAGGGGCTAGGAGTGAAAGGCACCAGGGCATCCAGTGGGGGAACGAGGAAGTAATCAACCCCTAGGAGTATGCAGAAAAGCTACCTCATCAGGCATCTTCAAAAAGGTTTAGAAACATGAATAAAACAAAGACACAAAAACGGAAAAAGAATGCCACACGAAGACCTTACAAATTACGGAATCCCGCCCATACCCAACTTGAATTGATAAACGTAAAACAAATAAAAGCCAAGTGGCAAATTACTCCATAAATAGTGCACCTCTTCGGGTTGCATATAATCAAACAACAGAACTTCAAAATGACCCCGCTCTTTAATGTATACAGGGGCGAAAAGCTTTCACAAGAATGGTGAAATTGACAGGGAGGTGCTAATGGACAGATTGTCCACTGCAGGTCGAGGCAGTCCGTTTTATTGCATTGCATTTTAGAGGAACTAAATTTAATGTATTTCACTGAAGGGAAAAGGTTTGGCTCATTAAATTCAAGCAAATGTTAAATTTCTATTAAAAATAAAAATCCACATTTTGTTATGTGGCAGAGTGCTTAGGGGTCTGGGAAGAAAAAAAAAATTGAGAGTCCCACAGAACGACCTGCTACAGTAATGCAAGCAGGCATAACATTTTAGGAGGCAGAAAGTGCTTGGAGGGAGGCAAAGGGGTTGGTGATCAGTAGTATTAGAAGGACGTTTCACCGTTACCCCGAACTCTACACATCCGTTCATGGCAGGGGCCCATCCCCCCGCCTGGGTGTGGAAGGGTGCGTGTCGAGTCCAGGAGCTGCTCCCTCAGAGGGGCTGCAGGACGGTCCTCCCGACCTCGACAACCGCCCCGCTCTTCTCCAGCTCTGACAGCTCCTCGAACACGTCCCTGTGAGATAAGGCACAATGAAGCCATTCATCACCATGCGTTCATTCAGCCCTAGTATACCGGGGGGGTCTGAAAACAACTCACTTGTGCATGTAGAAAAAGATGTAGCCACTCCTGTCCCTGTCTCTCTGCACCATGGACTCCTGCGTACGTGACACGTCGAGGTCGTTGTACGTCAGCCATGACTGCTTCTTTATGTCGTAGACGTCGCTGATGTAATGCCCTGCGTGGGAAAGAAGAACACTGTCACCCAATGGATTATGGTACCCCAGATGCAGGTGGTATTTCCATTTAATAATTAAAGATAAAGGTTTTTTGAAAGGTCTAACCAGATGATGAGCTGCTGCCAATGTGACTGACCACACTGATGAGTCTGAATGAGTTGGCCAGCTCTCCATTCTGGGGAAGGAGGCAAAAACAACAAGTGCTTTCAGGTATGAAGGGCATGAAAGTCAGCAGACGACAGACAAACAAAAAAAAAAAAAAAGAACATCAGGGTAAAGTCCTGGCTAACATCCTAACCTCGGCATTTCTCTTCAAGTCTTCTGCTTCAGCTTCACTGTACTCCATATCAAAGACATCCTCATTCCCAGAGTCCTCGTCGGAGCACAAGAGCTCAGGTAAAGAGTTGTTGAACTCTGAGAAGGCCAGCAGAACACAAGCAGACAGGAAGCCCCACCTCGTTAATAACTGGGTACTATCAGGACTTTATTACAGAGTGAACTTAAACCAATGTTATTACAAGAGGACAACAATCAGCTAGCAAAGTTTAACATACAGCTTAATGCGAGTGATGTTACTGATATTGGATGCTCCTGCAAAACAAAAAATTTAAATCCATAAAATGTAAGATGCTCTAGCCATCCAAGCGAATAAACTGCAGCTTTAAATGTTTATATAACAACCAAATAACTTTTGCTTCATACATCTGCTGCTTTCATTTGACAATGTTTGCTTTCATGCTATTTCTTCTTAGCAATACAGCTTTTACTGGCGGGCAATAAAATGGACGTTATTAAGGTTCCAGGATTATTATTGGTAGTGACTTTAAAAACATTTGAGCCCTCATGGGAGAAAGAACAGAGAAGGTATGATTCCGGTATAATGACTTGTCACCCTTAGGCTGGAATTATTACCAAGTCCAGAGAGTCTAGTGATTGCCTGGGAATGGAAGGGGGGGGAAAAAAAAAACAAAAAACTGCGCAACATACACACACTTTGGGACTGACAAAGATATGTGAACACAGCTTATGAACAGACTTGTACTTTCAATTTGCTTGTTTGAGAGTGTTCATAAAGTTCATGTTCACTTAGTTTATGGTTTGGTGGTAATGTTATATAGGTGGCTCGTTTTATATTTGTATTAAATTTGTTTATGAGTTTTATCTATTTTATTATGGAAAACTGACAATCATACCAGGCAGCACTACTTAAAACTATTGGTGGCTGTCTAACGTTTGACCACATAAAACATCAGCATTTTTAGGGCTTTAATGTCTGTACCAGAGACAGAAATTAAATCAGTCGGGCTCTATAATGCAGTTAAAATGACATTTCTCCACTAGCCAGGCAATGTGTGACCCACTGAAATCTGAAGTCACCGCAGCACCTGCCTAGGCACGCACACGGCCAACCGCCGCCAAAACCCTACCTTGCAGGCTGAGCTCGGTGGCTCTCTTCAGATCGTCATCCTCCTTCATTTCACGAGCCTCCTGCAGGGGACACGAGACATGAGGACGCTGCCTCCAGGTGGACGAGGGGCAGGGGAGGCAGCACAGAGGGGGTCTTACATGCTCCTGCAGACTCTGGGCCAGTGCCTGCTGCAGCTCCTGTTCTTCCCGCTCCTGGTCGAGACTGTACTGCTGTGCCCAGTCAAGTTCGCCCTGTAGCCCGTCCGGAGTCTGGTTCTCCTTGTTCTCATCCAGGTCCTTCGTCAGATCCAGAGACTCCAAAACATCTGCTCAGCCATGCATGCGCAGACACACACACACACTTTAATATGAACCCATTAATGTGTATCCCCATACAAAGACACACCTCTCCGATCTTATTAATGTTACAACTGGTCAGCGATCACTGATGGCCCCTATTAAGCAAGGTCCTTAACCCTAATTGCTCCAGAGACACTGACTGTATATATGTGGCTTTGGATAGGTCTACTAAAATTTAAAAACATGCATGCAAGTAATTAAAATGGTATTTTGCCAGAAAGTAAGCAAATCAAGAGGCTTGCCAGTAGGCAATCGATAGATTTTACCTTCTGTTTCCTTACAAAAATACCATCCCCAAGCCCATGCATGTATAACAAAGAACACAACTGTATCCCTTATGGTGCTTTTCTGCTAGCATACAGAAACCAGGCTGTACCGTCAAGACACTAATGTGCTAATTTCTGCCAGCACATCTGTGAGAATCTCCGTTTTATTTTCCCATCAAATGCTAGCAGAATTAGCAGAAATATACATTACCAACCCATTCCATTCAGCTGTTCTATAGTACTTTCTAAGCAGGTTGGGAATTGTCAAGTAAACCAGAAATGCATCAATACATTGGGATGTGCGATACTACTAATAACGAATAATTAGGATAAACCCCTTTTTCCCCCTTCACACAATCCATGCATATTGATGCAGAACACTGATATCTCCATGCATTTGACCAATCAGATGGCAGTGATGCAACCACCTGTTTAGTTGGGCTTTTGGCCCTGTTAGTAAGCAGGGCCATGTCAGGGTGGGTATGGGTCGGGTATAGCTCGCATAATTTACAAGACCATCTGTTTGCAGTTTGGCCTGGGTATAACTCAGTTCTTGGTGGCAGTGTTAAAATCGCCATTAGTAAGAGGGACGTGCCACTGCAGAGGTGTACATATAAAGCAATCCGCCCCCGGGATGCCACCCTGGTACCTGCTGATGGCTTGTCTGCATCGAGGGGATCCGGGCGATGGCTTAGGTCCTGGCCGTCGGTGTCCCCGAAGCCCGTGTCAGGGCTGCTGGTGGGCTCGTCGTCCGGAGGCCCTGAAAGCGCAGCATCCTGCCGGCTCATCTCCAACACCGCCGCTAGCATCTCGTCATCGTTGATGGCGTTGTAGTCCAGATGCTCTGGCTGCGTGGCCCGTGGAACCTGCCAGAGCAGGAAGGAGGCAGCGCGTGAAGACCTCGTGGGCCCAGCACATGCTCAAAATGACCTGGCAGCGCTGTGATGAGCCAAACCAGGCCGCCGGGTAAAGCTAATAACAGACAGCAGCGCACTGCTGGGCTGACCCATGCCACAACAGCCCCCTCACCTTCTCAGTCCGCTCCTCGTCAGCGAGAGAGTCACTCAGCCTACGTCGCCGGCACACGGTCTTTCGGGTCAGTTCCTCCTCGCTGTCGGAGTCTAAAAGGAGGCTGCTGCAAGTGCTGGACTTCACTGGGCCTTTTCTGCAGGTGACAGATTCCCTACAGTTACTCAGCAGCAGGAAGATGCAGCACTAAACTAGGAGTGTGAAACGTGTGGCGGCCCAGGGAAAATCCAAACAAATGGCCGGCTCACCGCAGTGACACGGAAGGGGAGTTCACAGACTGAGAGGACTTGAGTGTTCGAGACCTGAGAAAACAGAGGGCATTTCCATTCAAAGCCAGCATGGAGGCAGGTCGCGAAAGGAGATGGACGGGGTGCTGTAGGACGTACATGGCTATGTGCGCACTCCAGCCCAGGCCGAGGGGAGGCCGCGTGGCATCTGTGCAGTGGGACAGCAGGGTGAGGTATCTGGGTATCAGGACCTGCTGGCCCAGCTTACTGTTGAGGGACAGCTGAGCGTTGTAACTGTACCGCTTCAGGTGAAGGATCAGGACCCTGGGCAAGAGAGAGGCGCAGCTCAGGTCGCACCGCGAGCGGGTTGACAACGCAGCGGTGCTGCGCTCAGCGACAAACCGACGGCCACCGCAGCCACAAACCTGGGCAGTTTGCTGAACTTGTGAGTGACAGTGGCCGATTTTCCAGAGCACTTCTCGCATGAGTACTCGATTTCCTCCATCTGGAGAAGAAGAAAAAAACAAACATGTAAGCGGCCCATCATCCGTGTGAGAGTGTACCGCAAGCCTGTGACCAAGGGCCCGGAACCACATGGGCGCACACCCTGAAGAAGAGATCCAGGGAGTCCTGCATGGACCGCAGAGGCATGGTCTTCTTCCTCCGGGGCAGGTCGATTGAGAGGTCGTTGAACTGCTCCCTCTTGGTGACGACCTCTCCACACCTGAAATCAGGTGCTACAATTAATCAAACTGGCATTAACAGCAGCTACTATCCCTAACTGCCAGGGAACAGGGAACTGGCAAAACATCACAGGAAGGTTCCCCAAGCCTTACCCTTTACAGGTAATAGTGTGCTGCACTTCAAACTCCATATTGGCACCCACAGGACAGGTGTAAAGACGAGACGCATCCACCTCCTCCCCAGGCCTCACTGCCTGAGGGTCCTCCCATGAGTGGGGCTCATTCTTCCAGCTCTTGTTCATCTTTTCCACATCCTCCTTCAGCTGATCCAAACACTGGCTCAGAAACTCGTGGGCGTCCTAAAGGGAAGCTCAGTCAACCTCTAATAAAAACACCTTTAAAATATGCCGGCTGAACATCAAATCCTGTCCATGCCCAGAGGAAGACCCAACAAAACTCCAAAGACGGCTTACGTTCTGTGTGTACCCAGAGAAGCGCTCTGCCGTGGAGGAGATGGAGCTCTTAACCCTCCTCAACAGGTCTTTCTTTAGCTCTGGGCTGCAGATGTCCTTCTTGGCCAGAAGGTGTGCAAATCGCCTTCAAAAGAGGGACACCAAAAAAACGACATGCAGCTACACATCTCCAAAAAGAAAGAAAGAAAAAAGTCAAACCCATGGGCATGAGGTTGGCCAGAAATCACAATACCTGAGTAATGCATTTGTCGGGACCTTCTTCCAAGGGATGCCCTGCTTCAGCAGGTCATTAGAAAAGGACGGCAGACTGAAGAGGGACTGGAGAATAGCATTCATATAGCAGGTGTTGCCCAGGTTGGAGAATCTGTTCCAAAAATTATCTGTCAGTGCTCAATTGGGCTAATAATATTCTTACAAAGCCGGGAAAAGATCTTTCTCACCCCTGTAGTGGGGCCTGTGTTGAAGTCAGGAAAGAGGGTTTTGGCTTGTTCCATCCAGTATAGTCCACAGTAGGGCGCACTTTCTTAAAGGGGGTTGAGTGACTGGGGAACAGCAGGCTTCTCTTAGAGGAGGGAGACTGGCTAGCACTGGCTGACCTTTTAAAAAATAAAAACATAGCAGTTAAGGGCTGTGGCTACAGCAGGGGCATAATACAAGAGCCTGGTGTCCCCCTTAGCTGAACACGCTAGGAAAGCACCTTTCTCAGGACTGACTATCACATTTACAGTTCCTCGAGGCAAGCACATGCTAAAATTACCTGTCCAGGTAAGAGTGGCTCTGTGAGTACTCTTTTGTCACCGAGCGGCTGCTGTAAAAAGACGAAGGCTGAAGCGGTGCTGGACCTGGTGAAAGAAAGTTCAAAGGAAGCTTTTGAAAATACTATATAAAAGGCACATAACGATACACTCAACTTACGATTCGATTCGAAGTTCAAGATACGATTTTCTCACGATTTTTTAACAAAATGAGCTGCAGACAAAGGAATATTTTTGAATAAATTTATCTTTCTAAACTGTGCAATCCGTGTCCTCTTCTTAACAGTGCAACTGAAATTGAATAAAATTCTGTTTTTTTTTTTTTTTTTTAAAAAATCCCAAATCAAAATAAATAAAAACTTCAAATAAACGGTAACACTTTACATTAACTGTACCTTCATAATGCTTTAATATTGCATTCATAAAACGTTCAGTACACCATCACAATGTATTCATTAAGTATTCAGAAATTATTCATAAACATCATGCATGTATACCTTTACATCCTAACATCCCTTCACAGCTGTAATATACATTAATAACAAACAAACATTATATAATAAACAGTATATAATAATAACAAACAATATAATTGGATAATCATGTAATGTTTGTTATCAATGTATATTAAAGCTGTTAAGGGATGTTAAAGTGTACTTGGATGTGGCTTATGAATGTTCAATGAATGCATTATGAAGGTGCACTGAATGTTCTATAAATGCATAATTAATGCATTATGAAGGTGCACTTAATATGAAGCATTACCAAATAAACTAAGGCTTGCATGTGCAGCTTTTTAGCGTGGTTTGCCCTTTTAATAATTTTCGCTCTGGCGGTGGTGAATTGAGCTCACTGTGGTGCCGGTGGACATGCTGAAGCATGTTCGTTGTGCTATTTGTGTATGTTATCAGTCTTTTACAATGTCTGCACGCAGTTTTTGTCGTCTGTGCTTTTCTCGCCGTTTTTGTTTGCGATTACCGGAAAGCTAAAATGCTGCCACACCGCCGATTCAAGATCGGGGGATGGGTCCTCAAATTCAAATTCGCTCGCCATCTCGCGTTTGGTCAAAACCAAAAACTAACGCAAGACGTTGACGTGAATATGCAGAGACACCTGATGTCGTGAAATCAAATATTAATATTACACCAGTTTTTCTGTGAAGTAAAGTATCGTGAAGTACTCCTAAAGTGGCGATTCATTTTACACATCAGCCGGTTTAAATCGTCATACATTTACATCGATTTTTAACCGATTCATCGTTACATGCCTACTATAGAACAACAATGGTGCTTCTTTTGCCATTTGTACCAGCATGTTTACAAGTATATTGGAATTCTTTAGTTTTGCATATCCTGTCTTTTTTGAGACACACAGGTGAGAGCAAAGCTTGACGCAGAGCGAGGCATTTATTTGGCATCCCTGTTTTCAGGGTTAAGACCAACAATCATATGATCACTCTGCCAGCCATGGGATGTGACCTTCTGGGCACTGACCCACAAAGCCATACAACACCTCCTATAGATATAATTTCCAGGTGATGTTTTATGTGAACTGCCTGCAGTTAGACTCCTCTGGTTTTCCAATGGGGGGGGGGGGCAGGCAACAGACACCAACCTGAGCTCCTGTTCTCTTCAGACTGCTTCAGTTTCTCTTTGCAGCTGAGGAGGAACTTTCGGGAGGGATCTGAGGTGGCCTTGTTATTGCTGATAAACAAACAAATCTTGTTACACATTACTACACCAACACCCATCTGCACAGACATACAACAATTGCTAATTGCACTTTCAGGGAAATCTCATCGGCTTCTATACATGATAGAGTTTTGGTCATATAATTGTTACAATGCTGTAATTACATTTAATCGCGTATTCAAGTTTCAAACATGGCAGTACATGGCGCGGAGGAAATGTGTCATATACTATGACGTCACATCGATAAAATTTAAGGCTGGATGCTACCCACCTAGAGGAGTCGTTCTCCTTGGGATAGTCCTCGTTCATGTCGCTCTCAGGTGTCATTAACCTTTTCCTCTTCTCACTCCTGTGAAGCATGACGGACATTTAAAAGCCACCCTTATGGATTTCTGGAATAATGCACCCGGTGATCCTGGGGGGCGAAACATGCCTACCTGTTCTCTGAAAGCCCACTCCGGATGGGCGCAGCTGTTACGCGGCTGGGGCTGCCCAGGGGCTTGCGAGGGGTACCCTCCTCCCGATTCTCCAGGCTCGCTCGTCTTGGTGTGGCCTGAGAGCATTATTAAAATGCACAGTATATGCACTTGTCTTGGCCTAATAACGTATAATATATACTACAAAATAAACTTATATAACTTACAAAACTTAAAATGTGTTTAAAAGAAAAAAGGATATACATATGTTTTTTTACCATTAAAACACAAGCACACTCACAGACCTGTACTCATATCTTTGTGGGGACCATCCATTCATTTCCACAGGCAAAACCCTAATCCCAACAATGACAGTCTTAACCCCTATCCAGCCCTAACCTTAACCATAAGTAACCAAACAAAACACAAACAAAAGTTTTCTGGCATTTTTAGTTTTTGACTGCAGTCATAGATTTTTATAAAATTTAGTTTTCCCTTGTGGGGACCAACAAAATGGTTCCCACAACGTCAAAATAACAGGTTTGTCACATTGTGGGGACATTTGGTTCCCATAATGTAATGCATACCTGGACCACACACAAACACACATACATCCACACACAGTCCTAAGAATGAATAGAGTTTCACTCCCTTGAGATTCACATGGTTTCAGTTAGAGGCACTTTATACCTGTCTGTCCATAGATGGTAAGTGTTGGCTGGAGTCATTCTTAATTGACCGGTTTCCCAGAACACTACCGAAACTCGCACTTGCCTGGGTTGTCTTTAGGACTGAAAGGAAAAGTGTCCCAAATTACAGTCCAAATCAGCAACACAACATAATGTCTAACTTAACAATATTCAACTACAACATACATTAAAAAAACCTGTATTTACACCCCACTGAACTGAGCATACCGGTAGATTTACGTCACTGAACTGAGCATA
>JAODKC010000038.1:7374536-7420891 GCA_026777985.1 Mormyrops attenuatus
AACCAAACCGCCCCCCCCCCCCCCCCGCCCGCCCGCGGGGGGGCGCGCCCCCCCCGGGGGCAGCTCAGTGGCTTGGGACTCAAAGAGCTTAACCCAGTGGTTCCTGACCCAGTCCTCAGGGACCCCAGACAGTCCATATTTTTGCTCCCTCCCAGCTCCTAACACCTGTACCAGGTATTTGGCGTTCTTGATTGGCTGGGAGGTTGGGAGGGAGCAAAAATGAGGACTGGGTTGGGAACCACTGGCTTAACTCCAATTGCTCAATTTGCCGGCTGATTCTGCTTTGTCCTCTATGCTAGTTTCATGAAGTGGTGTCCTAGGATGCTTTTCCATCTGTCCTAAAGGAGGTCCCACATATATGCTGAGCATTCATTGGGTGCTTTTCCTGCACACTATGGTCAAACACCTCTAAAGCCATTTCTGCTGTGTTTAGGTCAGGTGGCCAGGTCATGTGCTGTGACACTCTATCACTCCTTTGTAGGCGCCTTGCGTCCAAGCTTTTGGTACTGTATAGCTACAAAGAGTGACTCATTGTGGGAGCTGACAGTGGCAACTTATCGTCAGTCCTCACAGTCTCGCTTTTTATGTTTGTTTTTTGCTGCTGTTTGTCCAGCCCCTCAACTCCGTTATAACATATACACATTTATACTACACTTATACCGCATACTTGTACTACATTTTTATGTGTAGTGTATGCTGACTCATTGAAATAGGTTGGCAAAAAGAGTAAGAAATCTTTACTATTGTGAATTAATTAATTATTTAAATCACATTTCTGGACAGATGATAGGTTAAATTTGAAGCATTGTAGGCCAAATTTTACACGTTCCACCTGTCAGTGCACTTACCTGCTGATACTTATTCTAATTGTCTTTAGTTGAATTAGTCTGAAGGATATATTAATCTTATAAAAAGACCGTAAACAAGTAAAATTGAATGTATCTCATATCTTTTTCTTTTATTTTTTGAAGGAAATCGTCAATATCTATCCTTCTATCAACCCCCCCACGCTAACAGCACACCAGTCCAACAGGGTGTGCAATGCTCTAGCACTTTTGCAGTGTGTCGCCTCCCACCCAGAGACGAGGTGAGCATCCCCTCTGCATACGCCTTGCACTTTTTTTCTCCACGTTCGTGTGAAGTCATGGCTGATGCGTTCCCCTCATGGCTTTGTTGCAGATCCGCGTTTCTGGCAGCGCACATTCCACTGTTCCTGTACCCCTTCCTGCACACTGTGAGCAAAACGCGTCCGTTCGAGTACCTGCGGCTGACCAGTTTAGGAGTAATAGGTACTGTGACTTTCACCTTCCTTGCTGCTTGAGTGCATAGCAGTCATTTGTGAAGTCGAGCTGTTTTCAGTACAAGCTTTGTAATTCTCAGTCTGGTTACCACTGACGGTTAATCTATGGCTTTTGTCTGTATTCCCCATTTCCTCCATTCTTGGCCTTCTGTCTATAGGAGCACTGGTAAAAACTGATGAACAAGAAGTGATCAACTTCCTGTTAACCACAGAGATCATTCCCCTCTGCCTCCGGATCATGGAGTCAGGCAGCGAGCTTTCCAAAACGGTGCGCCTCCTTCTGGGAATTATGGGAACATACCCACATTCCCTTTGCTTTGTGTCACTCGCTGATCTCTGTATATCCTTTGCTTTTTCCTTTGTGACAGGTTGCTACATTTATACTACAGAAAATCCTCTTGGATGACACGGGCCTAGCGTATATCTGTCAGACCTATGAGCGGTTCTCCCATGTGGCCATGATCCTCGTAAGTTGCAGAAATGAAGAGCACTGTTGGCACTCCTGATCACCTGTCGTCTGGTTTATATTGAACAGCTCTTTGCTTGCAGGGGAAGATGGTCCTGCAGCTCTCCAAAGAGCCGTCTGCCCGGCTGCTGAAGCACGTGGTGCGCTGTTACCTCCGTCTCTCCGACAATCCGAGGTACAAGATGGCTGTGTGGCCGTTTTTTTTTTTTTTTTTTTTTCTTCCCTCCCTTTTTCCCTAAGTAGTAGTGTTGTTTGCCCTCTAGGAGGAGCTCTGCATTGGCAGTGTTAAGACACTCTCATTGGTTTATCGCACCTACGTGACATTCTGTTCCAGGGCGCGGGAAGCCCTCCGGCAGTGTCTTCCGGATCAGCTGAAGGACACCACGTTCGCCCAGGTACTGAAGGATGACACCACCACCAAGCGCTGGCTGGCACAGCTGGTGAAGAACCTGCAGGAGGGCCAGGTCACAGACCCCCGGGGCATCCCTTTACCTCCACAGTAGCCCCGTAAGGTCCCAGCAGTGCGGAGATTGCGGTCACTTGATCCCCAACTGGCCTGTTTGACACCTGAATGCACTTCTGATGTCTCGTGCTTATGTTTTCTGGGTGTGGCTTAACAGAAAGGGGTTTTAAATTTAATTTTATTCTGTAGGCAAGCACTCGAGGCTTTGGACTGATAGCGTGCGGCCAAGTTAAGTGCTTCCCTGCAACTTGCAGTTTTCCTTTTATGGGGAAGCAAAGGCAAAGAAGCCATTTCAGGATGCTGTTTGGTTTGGGAGACCCTCAGGAGGGATTGATTTATCAAATTTCTGTATGAGTGACTGTAAATTTACTGTAAAATACTGTACAAAAAAGTGCCACCTTCTTAACTTGTAATACATGAAGGCAAAGTTTATGGTATTGAAGCCATGCTGCCGGAAAAAAATATTCTTTTTGAACCATTCATGTTTTTCACATTAATGATGAAAGCAGCTGTGAGTGTGTGCTGCTCTTACTCATGTCTAAGATGAGCACAGTCTCTTAGAAATGTAATTACACAGGTCTGAATAAAACCTCCAGTATTCTCTACCTACATTTGTTGTAGCTCTCTATGTTTACAGAACAACTTCTGTTTTTTCATGTCCGGTACTTTGGGGGTCCCATTTCTCAGCCTGATATTTATAAATTGTTTCCTGCGGCCCCAAAGGTAATAGGCCACTGTTCTGGGAATCGCTAATCTGTATATTGGTTTTCATTATACTCCTGCTGAGCTCTCTAAGGCATTTTAACCTTAACCGAAAGCATCACATAACCCAAAATGTGTCCTCTGAATTGAGCGAAAGTTGCAGTTTGGCTTGGGGAGCTTTTCTATACATGATATGATTTGTTTAAAGTATTATGGTTCTAAGCACAGTGTTTCAATTGGATGACAGAATTAGTGGTCAAGTAAACTTACATTAATGGAAGTCTATATTGGAGAAGCCCATCATTTTTGAATGAGCAATTAGGACTATGGACAAAATGCAGCATCTGTTGTCTGTTAAGATGTTTTAGCTAACTTCTGGAATTAATGGCTGGCACCACTTTAAGGTCACTTACAAATGTTTGTTGCTTCTCTATTAGATCAAGCTTTATTTTTAGTGTTCAGTGATGCAGGGCCATTTCGAGTGGCATTGAAAATGAGTGGCTTTTAGGCTGAGATCAGCTTTTAGGTGCTTTCTTAAGCTCTCTGGAGGAGCTTTAATTTGCTTAGAAAAATATAACACCTGATCTTTTAAAAATGGGTTTTGAAATTGCAGATTCAAGTCCAAGTTTCCTATGTATGAAGATGAATGCAAAGGTGCTGTGAAGAAGACCCTTCAAAATAACATTTTGAACGATATATGTTTTTTTTCTTCTTCACAATCTGTATGAAAGAAACGCTTGCCAAGCTAATGTGTGCTTGCTGTGGCAGCACATATACTGAAATTAGAAAGACGAAGATTAGCACATTAGTGGAGCTGGTGTATCACTCAGCAGGTTAGGCTGCTGTGCCTATGATTGGAACTTGAACCAGCAACCTTCCTATGTCAGCAGAGTGATCTTGTGGTTGAGACCCTGAGCCCTTAACCCCCAATTTGCTCCAGGAACTGGGTGACCTTGCTTTCTCAATTGCAAGGTGCTTTAAAAGGATCTGCTAAATAAATAAAATGTCAATATGTGATTGGGTTTTGATGTAATGGGTTGATATTTTCCAGTTTAATTGTTTTGTAGTCAATTGAAACCTGCTGTGTCAAGATAGACCCTAGTCAGCAGAACCTCTTGGATGCCTCTTTCACTCCCATGCTTATCCCTTGCTGTTGCGGGTTAGAGCTACGCTTCATGCCAGCACGGGGTGATGGGGACCCCCTTACGCCAGCCTTCCCATGCACCTACTGAAAGCTGAGCCGGGAAGCTGAGCCAACGATGTGGATTATTAATGATCAGAAATCTGAGGAGGGAAAGACTCCCCAAAGGAAAATGAATTAACAAGACCACCCAGACCCACAGAGGCATCTGTACCCTTCCAAAACAGTCTGTGTTATGCGGTCTGTCATTGGAAAGCGAACCCAGGATCCCAGCCCTGCTGGGAATGGGGCCAATCTAATGGCTCCATGTAACGAGAGTGACGCTTTCATTTCCCTTACCTCTGATCCTTTGCTCTTTCTCTCGCTCTCTCACTCTTTCTCTCTCCCCGTTTCTTGCTCTTTTGGATACTGCCCCAGCAGGCGAACTGGAGGGATTAATGTTTCATGGCATCGGCTTAGTAACCCGAGACTGGGAGGTCGGAATGTGCACGGGGCTGTCGACGGAGGCTCGGACTGGACCAGAACCGCAGGAGGGAAAGCATCAAGCCAGCGCTCTGACTACACAAACGTGTGTCCTCTGTAAATGTCCATATTGTTATTCATCAAATAAGCCTTCATTGTCTAATAGAGAACTCTTCAGACTCTCCCTTGTTAATGTAGCCTTCTATCCTGGCTCTTAATGCTTGGGAAACGTTAAGCTGAGTCTCTCGTCTAAAATCTAAAGTGTAGATGTCATTTCCATATCTCACACGGCATGCTTATTTACACCGTTACATCAGTTTAAGTATGGCTGTGTGAAAACTCTCCAGAAAGTCTGCATTTGTACTGAGTACAGTGCAAACGACATTATTTTAATCAAAAAGCATTTTTATCCTCATGGAACAAAACAGGATTCAGTTGAAGATGGATGATAATCAATGCCGATCCCAAAGGATTTTTAGGGACGGGGGACCCTGCAAAGGGTGAGAATGGCAAGCGAACAATATGGGGGGAAGAGTCACACAAGGACGTGAGAGAGGAGGTGAGAGAGAGAAAGAGAGAGACGAGGAGGAGGCCGGCCGGCTCGCTGGCCGCGTGAGAGTGAAGGGGTTGCTGGTGCTGTCTGAGGATCGGCTTTCTCAGAGTGCCAGCAGCCTGTCGGACTGAGCCCAGCGGGGAGGGGGCGCTCAGCCTGTGCTGCACACTGGGCCACCTCTCCTGCGCCACTCCCGGACCCTACGGCTCCACAGCAGCACGGACGTGGGGGATGCGCTTCCAGCCGGTGAGTGTCTCCTGCCCCCCCCCCGAGATTTCTCAGTGTCCTGTCACATGGGTGGTGCACTAAGGTCTCAGTCCCCATCCGGTCTCTACGAGTAGCGGTTGTGCGTCGCAGCGCAGGTGAGTGTGACAGCAGTAGGTGTGATAAGTTATAGGCAGCATCGGTTTCTAGGCCTTATATCCAACAGAAAGAACATCCACAGAATGCAATAGGAACTTTCAGAGTAGTGCACAGTGTTGCATGAGGTTGTTTGCTAAGATTTTCATTTTTTTCATTATTAGAATGGTTAAGGAGGTGGCTTGATTAGCCTTTAGGAGTCAGGCAGTTAATGGTTGCTGTGCTTGTACTTTCTCACTGGTCTTGTGATGCTGTTTGCTTGGCATAATAAGTCAAACATGGATTTTAAATAAGTTTGTGAATCACTGTATGAAAACAGGCAAGAACCTTAGTGATACAACCTACCCATCAATCTTCCTGCTGCTTATCTAACACAGACAGGGGAAGTATTTAGCTTAAACATTTTTGCTTATTTTTATCATGAAAGATAAACTGTGTTTCTCTTTCCTGGAACTCAGAACACCTGTGTTAAGGGCACCAGGTGTCTCTTGTCTTGCTGATGCTATATATGTTTATAAAGCAGCCTATTTCAGCTTTACAGCAATGAAGGTTTTGTGAATAAACATCCTTACTAGGTTCCGTGTGCTGTTTTCCTGGCAGAGGGACTGAGTCCCTCTTTTTCAGACATGATGTCAGCTGACAGCAGGATTTGCCTCTTGTCTGGATCCTTTATGAAGGGACACAAAGGGTCAGAGCACATGGCTCCAAGTCCCAGAAGCAGCTCCTCGTGAAAAGGCCTTTATGGAGAGAGTGTCTGTATCTGCTTGGGACAGGATTGCTTCTTTTTTGTACATGTCTGGCTGTGTAGTCAAGGCAGGGATGTTTAGCGATGGACTTTTGCAAGGATGTGAGCAAAAAACATTTTGAGCAATGATTAAAGCTGGGCTGTATTCAGAAATGGAAATCATTTGCTGCATGTTTTATGGTATTTTCAATTTAGCAGATTGTACGTGTGTAAATTTATTTTGAAAAAGGTTATAGTATACCATGAAACAGTGAAATACATTTCAGTTTTTTAAAAGAGGGGCATGAAAGATCCACAGAGGAATTACCAGTTTCTTGCTTTCTAATTAGCTGTTACAACGACTAAAAAACAGAAGCATAAAGGTGGAGAAGAAATGAAAAGGAGGGAGTGATACAGCCATTAAAGTCAGCCCTCGTCCTAAAGCAGGCCGACTCTGGGACAAAGTGGTCACTGCCTACAGGAGGAAAAGAGCTTGCCTGTGATTCCTTTTTTTAGCCCATCCTTCAGTTTCCGAGAAGGCCTGCCGATGAGAATCAGGAGGGAGACGATCCAGATCCAATAAGCGTGAAAGCAGGATAGCATAGCCTTGTCCATACGTCAGTGGTCATGAGCCAGCAGTCAGAAAGCACAGAGATAATGACTCGTGATTTGTTTAGGCGGGGTTCAGGCAGCCAGGCACAGCTTGTTTAGATTAGATCAGGCAGGCAGGAGTAAGGCTGCAGTGGCCACCGCCCAAACACACACCGGGTCACCATAACACTGCTAGTCGTCAGTGGACAGCATTCCCATAGGTGGGACAAATGCTGTCAAAGTGGACAAAATTCCTTTGCAGCAGGACAAACAATCATAAAAATATATGGAGAAAGGTATATGCGAGGACAACTGAACACGCCACACCAGAAAAGTCTCATAAACCATATGATACAAGACTGGACAGTTTTCTCTTTGGCTAAGAATATCCTTCCATCCATCCATCCATACATCCATCCATCCATCTATCTATCCTCTAACTGCTTATCCTGGTCAGGGTTGCAGGGAGACGTGGACTCTATCCCAAGTAGCACAGGGCACAAAGCTGGGGTAGACGTCTGGGTAGGATGAGGCCAGTTGTGGATTTTTGATGCTAATGTGACACCAGTGTTTGTTTAGAGTTTGTTTACATTTAGCTTAACAGTGCTGTTATTTTTTTGTCTATAGCAAATGCCAGAAGCGTAACCAAACAACAAATGGCCTCAACTCAAAGCAGCCTGCGTAAGTTTGTTTGGCGGAGATCCATGAAATGACATTGTTCGGCTATTTATATAGCAGCTCACACAGATCATTCTAAAATAATAATGGGAAAACATAAGGTCATAATAGTGTTTTCACACCAATTTGTCAGGTATCCAGGGAGATGACAATCTGCAGTCGATGATCGTGGGGACAGTCATGAGGAAGATCAAGTCACGGACGTGGAAGAAGCAGCGCTACTTCAAGCTGCAGGAGGATTGCATGACGATCTGGTACAAGTCCAAGAAGGCTGGGAACACCCACTCTACATGTGAGTAGTTCCTGCTTTACGCCATTCAAGGCAGATTTGAAATGTTCTAGAAAGATCCTTATATGGAACTGGGACTCATGAGGTTACCAATAGCCATCAGAGTCTTAGGGCAATCTTCCCTGCTCCCTTCCTAGTTTCTGTGAGTGATGTGGAGGCAGTGAGAGAGGGACACCAATCAGAAGTACTTCTGAGCATTGCCGACGAGTTCCCTGCCGACCGCTGCTTCACGTTCGTCTTCCGTGGGCGACGCGGCAACCTGGACCTGGTAGCTGAGTCAGCAGAGGAGGCTCAGTCCTGGATCAAGGGCATGAGGAAGTTAATCGAGAATGTGGAGAACATGGGCCAGCGGGAGAAGCTTGACCAGTATCCTTCACTGCATTCATCACCTGAGACACTCTTCATAGGGTAGAACTTACCATATAGGTCAGGGGTAGGCAATCTTATCCGCAAAGGGCCAGTGTGTATGCGGGTTTTTGGGATAACCTTTAGGTCAGCTGTTCAAACCCAGGCGTGAGCACTCTTCAGCCAATCTGTCCTCTAATTAGTAACCTAATTAGGGAGTTACAGCAAAAACCCACATACACTGTGGCCCTTTCTGGATAAGATTGGCCACCCCTGATATAGGTCGATTCAGTAGTTAATTTATTCCGAAATCTCCGGAAACCTCAGTAGTCACAGGAGATGCTTTATTTGCAATATGCACAAGTACATATCGCATCTTGGTCTGCTGTGACACCTACACACACAAGTGAGAGCAAAGCTTGGGATCTGCGTGCAGGGTTAGCCAGTGTGCAATGCCCCTATCAGAGGGTTAAGGAACTTGCTTAGGGGCCCAATGATGGCATCAGTCTGCTGGTCCCAGGATTTGAACCGCCGGCCTTTCAATCACAGGTACAGAGCTCTAATCTAACAGACATAGTGGCCTACCAGAACCATATGCAGAAGAATAACTGAAGTAATACATGTGTTAGGAGTTTGTGTTTCAGATGGTTTTACATGGTTTTACAACAGCAGCCATTTCCCTTAAGTGAGCTAGGTGGATCTGTGACTGGTTCAAGAAGGCAGACAAAAACAGGGATGGAAGAATGAACTTTAAAGAGGTGCAAGATCTGCTCAAGATGATGAACGTGGACATGAACGAGGACCATGCTCGCCGCCTTTTCACAGTGCGTTTCCAGGCATTTCCAGGTTTTCTGTCCAATCAGACTCTCACTTCCAAAAGTATACAACTATACAAAGTATATAATCAGGGATTGACATAACTGGTACGCAAGTATGCAATCACCTTTAAAGGCGATACGTGCGGCAATCGATTATTTTTTTAGTATTTATTTAGTATTTTACGCGCATTTGCGCCGATATGACAAGAAATTACCGCGCATTTTAACCTCTATACCGAAAATGAAGTATGAATTAGCGTACAGGTATAAAAGTTGAAATGCACGATAATTTCTTGTCATATCGGCGCAAATGCACATAAAATAAGTATTCACACTGTTACAACAATCGATTGCCGAACGTATCGCTTTTAAAGGTGAATGCGTACTTGCGTAGCAGTTATGTCAATCCCTGTATATAATCACAGGGCATATTCTGCCATACGTAGAGCACAATTAGTCTTTGTAAATGAAAATAAGTTATACTGGCAAAAACGTAATCTCTATAGAAACGTAATCTCTATAGAAACGTGAGCATTGATACTATTGTAAACGCTTTTGATTTTTACAGCTGTTCCAATCGTTTTAACATTTAAGATCCCTCCAGAATCAGTGAAGCTTATCTTTTCTTTTGTGAATGTTTCAGTAATCATTTATTAGCCTTTCCTGCTAAAAGTTAATAAATTCAGGACTTAAGAGTTTATGAAGTACTCTTTGTGCATAAAAAAGGTTATAGATATTTTTAAAGATGCAAATATGCTATTTTAATTATAGATTGTAACCAGTAGACATTTCATATTATTTATTTCTAATCCAATGTTTGAATACAGAATATACAAAAATAATAATAATAAATATAGCATAGACAATATGTAAAATGCACAAGGGCGTATGTTTGGTTTCAGCATTGGTAGGAATCACAATCAGCCCTGACCCCCTCACCCCCCGGAACACACATAGTACTCCCGCAGTATTGGCAGGGACCTGTCCCAACTGCTCATCCCTAAACCAGCGCCTGTAAAATTGCATTGTTTCCCCTGCTTATGTCCGATAAAGCAGTAAGGATCTGAAGGTCTCCTGTCTCCTGTCTGCAGATGGCGGATCGTTCCCGGTCTGGCACACTGGAGGGCGATGAATTTGTGCTGTTCTACAAGATGCTCACGCAGAGGGATGACGTGCTGAGGATATTCCAGCAGTACTCCAGAGACGGACAGAAGCTGACCCTGCAGGATCTGGAAGACTTTCTGTGCGAAGAGCAGCTGGATGGCCAGGGAGGAAAGCAACGCGCCCTGGAGCTCATTGAGCACTACGAGCCCTCGGAAACTGGCACGATACATTTTTACAGTGTATACTGTGTATGGGAACAGGTGGCAGAGACCTACAGTATTATAGTAAATATGGTATTTGGATATAGCCATTTGATAACTATTATTACTGAAAATATGGTAGATGAATATAACAGCTAGTAGCGCATATAATTAGCTAATTACTGCTAGTTACAGTAAGAAATGCAAGAAGGTATTGACTAGATATATTGAAATGGGCACCAACAACAGTTATGTGTTTTTTGTACTGATGGCAATCAATTATATTGCTATGGAAGGCATTCCATAATTGACATTAATATTTTGGTCATCTAATTGTTGTGTAATTGGTCAACAGCCAAGATGCTCAACGCCATGTCCATCGATGGCTTTCTGATGTACCTGGTCTCGCCAGAGGGCTCCATCTTCAACCCTCAGCATCGGGGTGTCTACCAGGACATGACTCAACCGTTGTGCCACTATTTCATCTCCTCCTCCCATAACACCTACCTTCTGGAGGACCAGCTACGGGGCCAGAGCAGTGTGGAGGGCTACATCCGGTAGGGCACCATATTTAAAGAGGCACTATACTATTGCATTTTTGCCTCTAGTCTCCTCACCTTGTCTTTCTGCAAAGCTCTTAAACCCTCGTTGGCCTACAAACTTACAGGCGTGCTTTCTACTTAATTCAATAATTACCACAGCTCACTCATGCACATTCCAATCAATGATCATGACCACATACTCAGTTAATTAACTATTAGTCATTTTTAATGAAGGTGATTCCAACTAAATGTTTGCTATTGTAGCTGTTCCCGGTAGGAGCTCCTTTGAACTCCTGCTGATGGAAGAATTAGAACATTCTAGAACTCAAGTAAAGGACAAGGCTACATGGGTGCCTCTCTTGGATTGGCTTCTGTAGGGCCTTGAAGCGGGGCTGTCGCTGCGTGGAGGTGGACTGCTGGGACGGACCCAATGGGGAACCCATCGTGTACCACGGACACACCTTCACGTCCAAGATCCTCTTCAAGGACGTTGTCACTGCTCTGGGGAACTACGCCTTCAAGGTGAGGGGGCAGAGGGGTAGGTGGTCCAGCAGCATCCACAGCACCAGCACCAGTGTGTAAACCTCCACGTCTGTTTTCTGCGCGACCTGGGTTACAGCAGGGGTGTCTAACTCCAACTGGAGAGCTACTATCCAGCAGGTTTTCTATTCCACCTGACTTCTGATGAGCCTCACCTGTTCCTGGTATTTACCTGAGAACATGTGTGGCTCATCAGGAGGCAGGTAGGATAAAAAACCTACTGGAGTTGGAGATCCCTGTCCTAGGGTATTTCCCTCAGATGATGAGCTCCCATTTGTGAAGCACACTGTCCCATCTTACAGATATCCGACTACCCCGTCATACTGTCCATTGAGAACCATTGCAGTTTAGAACAACAGAGAGTGATGGCCCAGCACCTCAACCACATCCTGGACGACAAGCTGCTGAGGAGTACAGTGGGCAGCCCGAACCAGTATAGGTTGCCTTCTCCCGAGGTGAGGCCGCTGCTTGCATGTCAGGCGAGCCGCAGTGAAATCAGTGAGTGGGCATGAACGCGCTCAGATTTCCGGTGAACGGTGAACTGAACGAATCAGATTGCAAGCAATGAAGGTGAATGTGAGTGGCATTCACCCTGGCGAGAGTGAACGATGCTCACGCACCAGAAGTAGCAATATTAGGCAAAAAATTAACTCTCATATTGTGATTTGATTATATATCAATCAACGCCAAGAGCTTTCTAAGGTGACGCTAGTGATATTTTAATTGCTGATCAAAAATTTCACTTTGGATTCAAAGCAGCTCATAAAAAGCCTGGAACACATGAATGTGAGCTAGTTAATTTTCGGAACTGTGAGATTCAAAATTGTGAACTATGAACATGAGCAAGTTCATTTCAGTTTGTCTGAACTGAATTTCGAGTCTTGTGAAGTGTGAACTAACCAGAGATGGACGATCAAACAAAACCTGTATAATCTGATGAAAACATTGAGCCATCAAAAAAATGTGGGGTGACAACAATGTAAAAGGTGATCATGGGGCTAGAGGAGGATTTTGACATCCACTCTGCAGCACGTCGTCATTATGTCTTTGGTTTGGGGGCATGAGACTTCATGATATCATGGAGGGGTGGCCCCACAAAACATCGCTTAGGCCACGTTCCTCAGTTCATGGCTTCTAAACCCAGTTCCAGCACTGCTCTGCTGGAGATGGTAACCCTTTTAACATTTTTAATGTGTGATGTCTATTACAAATGCTAAACGTGCATAACAAACAAACTAAAAACCATGAACATTCTCATATGTAATAATAGGGCCACACAACTAATCACACGGTTGGGTAATGATGGACAATATAAATGGCTTGTGTAGCTTGTCTTAGGCTGTTTTCTTGGAGGCAGGCTTCCTTGATGTAGATACGCGTTGTCCATTTTCCCATAAAAGCACTTAGGGAGATCGATGAAATGCTATGTGAGCTGCACCTTGGAATAAGATCTAACCTGTACTGTTTAATTCAAACAGGAAATGAGTCAAATAAATGCTATTATCCTTAAGGAATGCCAATATATTTTTTGTGAAAAGGGCGCCATTCCATGCAATTTCCGCTCGATCCCCCTTACAGGAGCTGAGGGGAAAGATATTGCTGAAGGGGAAGAAGATCGGAGGACTGGAGGCGAGTCTGAATGGGACAGTAGAGGACTCCATGACGGGGGAGGTGAGCGACGAGGACGAGGTCGCTGACATCGACGAGGACCATCCCCATGCTGAGAGCATTCGGCGAAAGGGAAAGGTTAGGGATGGGACTTTGGGTACTTCTAGCCACTGAAGGTCCGTTGAGATGCGACACCCATATCAATAAAATTGAAAGGTTTATTGGGGATTCCATCATAACTTGATGTAATGTCTCTCCAAGTTTGGGTTTTCAATCCACGCCAAACCAGCTAATAATTAGGCCTGTTCAAAGAAAGTCACCATTGTCACCAAGCTAGCCAAAGGTCATATTCTCTCTTTTACCGCTGCCTGACACATATTGCGTAATCTCTCATCCCTCATCAAAGATACATGCATACACTGACTGTGATCAGGCAGAGTGAGAAGGTCATTCCTTGGCCGCATTATGTTAGGACACATTTACCTCCTTAAATCATCAGTCTACAGTTAAAGGGCGTAACTGATACCAGTTTTCTTGGAAGAAAATAAGCCTTCCAAAACCTGGAAACTGTAATAATAGGTTGACCCTGAATTTTTGCATATTGTTAACTATTTTTCTTTGTATGTTTTTAATAACTGATGATGCACATTTTTGGTGGGTCCATTTCAAATACAACAAAGCTTTATAGACTGGTGGTAGCAGGTTGGTCCTTCTGTTTTATCAGTAAAGCCATCTGCTGCAAACGGTAGCCAAGTGCTGCCAGAGGGCTTGGTGTAATTGACCCTGAAGGTGGCCCGTGTGCCTGTGGGCGCCAGTTC
Organism: Mormyrops attenuatus; assembly: GCA_026777985.1. Taxonomy (NCBI): domain Eukaryota; kingdom Metazoa; phylum Chordata; class Actinopteri; order Osteoglossiformes; family Mormyridae; genus Mormyrops; species Mormyrops attenuatus. The sequence goes on from JAODKC010000038.1 coordinate 7,388,241, forward strand.
TGAGTCCTGGTCCGTTTGGAGTGATGGGGATCAAGTTTCCCAAAGGGCAGGTGTCGACTGGGAGCCCTGATAGCATCGCTAATAAGTTTGGCACCACAGTGACTGGAGCTTGACTGGCAGGATATGATCCGTGCCACCTTCATGTAAACAGCCTTCTGATATGGTATCTTAAGTTTAGTTTGGGGTCAGTAAATCCAAGTCAAGGAATTGCAAGCTTGAAAATGTATTTTTTTGCAATTACACTGCAGTACACTGCAATAGTCTAAGTGACTTCCATCTTGAAATCTTTCCAATAGTACAGCATCATGACATACTAACTTTAGGCATTAGGAAGAATCCCTTTTACGCTACATCCCACTCGCACATCAATCATTCATGAATTGCAGTAGTAAGCTAATTCTGAGCTTCCCGTTTGACACACGTGATGTTCCTTTCTCAGAAATCAAAGCAGCGTCTCTCCAAGGAGCTGTCTGAATGCGTGGTGTACTGCAAGAGCGTCCACTTCAGTAGTTTCAAGCATTCACGCCTTTATTCCAAATTCTACGAGATCTCCTCTTTCGCTGAGTCCAAGGCCCGGAAGTACATCAAGGAGGCAGGTAAGCCAAAAGACAGGAAGATATCTGCAACTGTACTCACGGTGGTTCTGCTTTTCCAAAAATAAATACAGGGGAACTGCAGTGGTTGCCTGAGGAATGTGGTGCTGGTATGCGGTGGTAACCGTGTATCGCTTTGTCCACCAGGGGTAGAGTTTGTGCAGCACAATGCCAGGCAGCTGACTAGAGTCTACCCCAGTGGTCTGAGAACAGACTCGTCTAATTTTAACCCACAGGAGATGTGGAACGTGGGGTGCCAAATAGGTAAAGGCCTTCTTGACATAGGGACTTCTGTCCCTCTATTAATGAAATTAAATTAATTAATGTAATGGATACATTGTAATATTCATTCATCCATCCAACCTCGAACTGCTTATTTTGGTCAAGATAGTAGACTATGTATAATGGTTGAATTTTGAATGTATAGATAAATACAATGTAATAGCTAAGGCCCACAAACATAGACATTGGGCCCTGGAGTTTCACGGGCCGCAACCACAAAAATCTTTCACTTTGGCTTCATCTGGTTTCCCCCAGTCGCTCTGAACTTCCAGACGGCAGGAGTGGAGATGGACCTCAACGACGGCCTTTTCAGCCAGAATGGCCACTGCGGCTACATCCTGAAGCCCGAGTTCATGAGGATCTGCGAGAGGCATTATGAGCCAGAGAACGCCCACCAACGCGACGGCTATCAGCCTGTCAGCCTCTCTATCCAGGTACGGAGGCTTGGGTATGCTACTGGCCGGAGGCCCTTCCACACCTGTCAACACCACTGAACACAACTCAATGCTATTGTTCTGCCTGTTGTATTGTTTAGATGAACGTCAGAGGAACTTGGATGTTTGTTACTCGGGAGACTTATTTGGGTCATAACTAAAGTCAGTGAATAACTTTTACATTTGACTGTTTACATTTGATGTAATCAGCAGTTACTCTCTGTCTTCTGTGAGCTGATGGCTTGCCTGTTCTTCAATATTAATGTGTATAGCCAGAGTTCTATTAAGCAGTAAATAATAAATGGCACTGCAAAAACAGTCCTTGGATCATGCCCCTGAGAAAAATATGCTCTTTGTTTACAATGTAATAATATAATAATGTATTGTATGGGAACATAGGACCCATCTATTCACTAGCTGTTTATCCAATAAGTCATGCGAAATCCAGTCCTCTGGCAGCATACATGTTAGGTGGAATATCGATCCAGTGTGTGGAATTCAGAAAGGTCCACTCCTTCGTTAATGGCAGTTTAGAGTCATCAAATTACTTGAACTGCATGTCATGGGGCTGTGAGAGGAAACTCTGCTGAAGAGCCGGTGCTTGGAGTGAATGTGCATATCAACCTTCCCAGGTGATTAGTGGACAGCAGCTTCCCAAAGTGAACATCAAGGAGGGCTCTATCGTGGACCCCCTGGTGAGAGTGGAGATCCATGGTGTGCCAGTGGACCAGGCCAAGCAGGAGACCAAATACATCGACAACAATGGTCAGGGGCACCGACGTGGCCTTCATCCACCACACAAACCATGCAAATGCGTGGGCCGTCGGCTTTCACATCCAAGCCACTGACTGCTGTCTCCTGGGCAGGCTTCAACCCGGTGTGGAACGACACTCTGCAGTTCACCATCCACGCACCCGAGCTCGCCCTGGTGCGCTTCGTAGTCGAGGATTATGACAAGACCTCCAAGAATGACTTTGTTGGCCAGTACACCCTCCCTTTCACTTCCATTCAGCAAGGTTAGCATGAGCCTGGCTTCTAATTGGTGTCCCATATACTGTAAGCAGGACTGACATTGGTGTCTGATTTAACAAAACAGTACGTATAGTGCAAACCAAGGGGATTTAAAGCAGAAGGACATAGGAGTAAATGTAGAATGACTCTGTAAATGTAGCTAAAGTGTTTATCTTTGATCACATTGATTTACTAATTTGTTTGTTTGTTTGTTCATTTACAATGTTTTATCCTTCTGTGCCCAGGATATCGTCATATCCACCTGCTGTCCAAAGATGGGACCACCATTCCACCATCATCGCTGTTTCTTCACATCAGGATAATGAATGCCGTGTGACATGCAGCTGAGAGGCAGCTAAATCCGAGCAGCCATGGGTGCAACCGGGAGAAACACATTTACTAGGCTGGCATTGCACAAAAGTCTCTATGAATCTGTTATTAAGATATATGTGCGAATTGCTGTGCTATTTATTCCAGTTTCACGTGCAAAAAAATGACATTTGTTGATGGACCGCATTAGTAGCCTTCAAATTATGGCCAAGCGGACAGGTAAGGGAAACTTCTCTAAGTGGCAGTGCTTAAAGAACCTATGATGTAACAAATGTATTAAATATTTAATGGTGCTTCGGTTGTGACATTTTGCATGAGACAATGTCAACAGGCTTATGGGAGAAAGATGACATCATCGAGAAGAAACGGGACATCTAATGGACCATGACATGAGACATTCCAGCAGTCGTTGTCATGGCACTTCTGAAATGAGACTTGTTATAGTTGAGCGTCAGATGAGAGGTGTGGACTTCTCACCTAGCCTCAATCCACCAGAGAATTTGCTTCTGGATCCACAGATAACACTAGGAACACTCCTTAAACCACCGAATCACCAAATTTAAATGTTGGTTATTAAGTATTAGTGCGCCAAAAATTGCATTGAAGAGTTCAGCCTGTTTAGCAAGCTTAGCGCTGTTTTATTGTCTTGGGAATTAATTTCTACTTTGCTAATCTCTAGTATTTAATTCCTTTGGGGGGTGGTTAAATTTGTTGAGATCACTATACTGCTATGAAATATATGTATATTGTACTTCACATAATCAGTTATGATGCTTAAACATATAATTAGAACACTGAAAATTATGATGTGTAATTTAAATCATTTTAATCAGTGTGCCACTAGAGGGCAGAAAAATAATGATTTTGCAACTACTACAATTTAAACCAAACTGACTGATTAAGGACACAAGTTAAAAACAGGTGTCCCAGTCATGTAGTGCTGGGTATCATCTAATGGTCAGTTCTATTTGGTTCATGGACACCATAATTCCTTATGGTACCTAAACTTACTAGCAGGACTCTAATGAAAAATTAAATGTCAGTCATTGGCTTTCTATTGCTCATCATTTTCACTTTTCACCAATGCGATGCACATGTTATCCTGCATTACTCTGTGCTTTAATATCAGCCTTCCAGAATAACCTTGCATTCTCTGGGTGGTACGCATCAAACTGCTGCACGACTTTTTTGAGTGTGGTATGTGACAGTAATGATTTTATATAAAACAGATCCACTTTGCTGCTAGTGTTTTCATATTAAATATTTTATACTTTTATTATATGCTCCTTGTATATTATTTATATCGACCTCTAAGGTATTATGTTATACTTATTTATTTAGCGGACATTTTTGTCCGAAGCATCACACAGGTGAGGAAGGCCTGAGGCCAGCCAACATCCTTGGGGCTGTTGGGGTTAAGGCACTTGCTCCAGGACCCACAGGCCATGTGATGTCTCTGCCAGACATGAGTTTTGAACCCACAATCTTCTGGACACAGAACCTGAATCCACTGATGTCCACCCTATCATACAATTCCTGCATTAACAGCTAACCAGTTGTTTCTCTGTATACATGTATCTATGTATCCAATCTCTGTTGTCAAATAAAAATAATTTCAAAATTGTTAGATTGTAGAGATTAATATATCTCAGCAAAATGACTCAATCAAGATATCCTAACCTTTCACAGGATGTCTAACTCTTGCTTTTCCGTCACATTGAATCCACCACTATGAGACACCATAGCAAACTCATACAGCGGGAAATAGACAAGTTCAACATTTCTATTTAATTGTTCATTTAAAGTCATTTTAATCATCCTAAATATTGATCAGAATCAGGCATGTAACCGCATGGTAAAAATATGGGTATAATCCCTCCCCAAACGCCCCCAAACTTTTTTTGTTATCAGGGCATGAAGCCAAGAGTAAAATACTAGTAGTCTATTTTTGAAAGTAAAATAAAGAGGTTAAGCTCCCCTTAAAATTTGCTTCAGCCCCCTTGTTGACAAGAACTTTACCCCCATCCATTCATCCATTTTCTACCCGTTATCTGGGGTCCGGTCATGGGGGCAGCAGTCCAAGCAGGAATGTCCAGACCTCCATCCCCCCAGCCACCTCCTCCAGCTCCTCCTGGGGAATACCAAGGCGTTCCCTGGCCAGCCGAGAGATATAATCTCTCCAGAGTGTCCTGGGTCTGCCCCAGGGCCTCCTGCCAGTTGGACATGCCCGAAGCAACTCCCCAGGGAGGCGTCTAGGACGCATCCTAGATAGATACCTGAACCACCTCAGCTGGCTCCTTTCGATGTGGAGGAGCAGCGGCTCTATATAGGCCTCTGTGACTCAGGGCTGACCATGGTGATGCATCCTAGGTGTCCTGGTTGTCTGCTCAGTTGGAACTGTGCTGCTTGTGGCTAAAGAGACCAGTGCAGGGGTGACAGTCTCTGCCACAAAGGCCACCATTGTATGTGGTCCCTGGTAGAGGTAGGCTCCTTCCAAAGCTATTGCTTGTCTGCAGGTAGAGTCCCTCTTGTGCAGTGCTGAAAGAATGTTTCGAGATGAGAGGATAAGGTCCTGTACCGTAAATACTGTAAATATTCTGTAGCTATGCAACAAGAGAGATTGGGGGAAAAAATCAGGTACATTTAAAAAAAAAATCAGCGTGAAATAGAAACTTAAGCACAGATTTAATGTGCTCTGATGTTTTGTTCCTGGTTAGCTTCCTGTCCATGTTCTTCAGGTGGCGTCTGTAGGGTTTGACGAGTGTTCACCAGGAGAAGCCTTCTAACCCTCTGGTTCAGAGACTGGTCAGGATGTAGATGTAGAGTCAGAATAATAAGTTTGGAGAAAACACCTAAATAGGAACAGTGGAGCCACAGACGGTTAATGTCGTGGCACAGCTGGTCAGTGTGGATCCAGCCCTACTTTTCCAGATGTTCTTTGGAGAACCTAGTGGGGTTACAAATGCTTGAGAGACCAAGGGTGGGATGTAGCATTAGGCAAACTCAGGCTGTGCCATTGAGTGGCAGCGGTATTCTGACGCCACCTAATCCTGGAAGCACTGGCGGTTTAGGCCTGGACGACGTGGGCAGCCACCCATTGACTCTAGATTGTGAGCCTAGAGGCAGATACCACTCAGAAGTACGAGATGGGGAGGGGGGCAGGGCTGGGCTGACCTCAGGTAGGGGGAGTGGGGGAATCTATCAAATAGTGCATCACTAACTTTGTACAGTACTAATTCAATTAGTAAAATCAGTTTTAAATTGATCATTTTTTATTTATACGCATTGTTCCAAATTTTCTAATAAAAATGACAGGGGTGAATGGTGTTTTTTTTGCAGGGGGGCAGGATTGGGAGATTTTTTGAGGGTACCATACAAGATAGAACCATCACTAGCTGGAAGAGTGACTGCTTAAATGTCACAGGGGGCTGTAGCCGGTGGTTGTTCTGTGGCAGCTGAATGTGTAACAACTAATTGAGGACTGTCTATTAATTGACTACTGGTTTCTTTCCAGCATTTTAGAGGCACGACCGACTTTATCACGTGACAAAGATCTAACCCTAACCTAATCTTTATGTGAACCGAAGAGCTGGATGAAGAAAAATTGACATATCACGTACTGTGCTTTGGATAGCATTTCAAGTGCTGATAATTCCTCTAACCACTAGGTGGTGGTAGTCACCTGCTATGCTGTATAGTGTAGGCGTGGTAAACACCTCGTCACAAAAAGTTAATTCTGTTTGTTACCATTAAACCATCCATTCATTTCCCATACCTGCCATCATCATGAACATTGTTTATGTTTTAAGGGAAAACTATATATTTGCCAAGATAACTAAACAGGCGATATTTTCCCCGCTCTTTCACCACTGCTTACTTGGTTAGTGGATACTTGTTCGGTGACAGAATATAGACGTCACATAATAGCCACATTCAGGATGATGATCTTCACTGTCACGTAACATCGCAACAGTTATACCTTTGGAAAAATAACTGTAATTACTCATATTCAAAACCAGAATGACAGTTTTAATTTATTTGTCAATTTTCGAACTTCTTTATTTAAGAAATATTAAATGATATTTGAGTTAGAATAATTAGTACTAAGTTGATGCTTTGCACAATCAAAAATATTCTAAATAGCATAAAAGCAGGTGCTAGTATTCAATTGCGCATATTCAAGCCTAGGAACTATTGAGTCGTACAGTGTAGCAGACGGAGGACCTTGACTGCAGAACACCGGAAGTACAATAGAGGTCGCCACATGACTAACCCGATAGAATGTGAAAGATGCCGGCTGCGCTGTATTGGAGGAGTCCTAAAGACTGTCGATGTTTTGAATGGCTTTTGTAGCAATGTCACTGATGATGAAGACAACGTATTCAACCTCCTAGCTAGACGAAAGAATCGCAGGGACCATAACACTATAGTTACCAAAGCGAAATCGGTACGTGAACAACACATTCTGTAGATTATCTATATATCTGAACGACACAACTTAGGGATCGCATAAACATATGCTATGTGGAAATCGTAGAAGATATCAATTCAGAATACCCTTTGGACTCTCCCCTGCGTTTGACGTTAAGGTTGTTTTCTAGACTGGATCTCTGAACTGTTCCTTTGATTCCTTAGCAATCTTGCCATGCCTTTAGCGGATTTTCTGGGGGCTTTGAAGGACAACCCCTACTTCGGGGCTGGCTTTGGCTTGGTTGGCGTGGGCACGGCACTCGCTTTGGCTAGGAAGGGGGCTCAGGTGGGGATGGTTTTCTTTCGGCGCCATTACATGATTACCTTGGAGGTGCCCAGTCGTGACAAGAGCTACCACTGGCTATTGAGCTGGATCACCAAGCACGCCCGGCACACGCAGCACCTCAGCGTGGAGACGTCTTACATGCAGCATGAGAGTGGGCGTATCCACACGCAGTTTGACTTCCACCCCAGTCCCGGGAACCATATCATCTGGTGAGGTGGACATGTCCGTGAGAAGGGAACCGTTCTAAACTGTCGAGGATGTTTTTTTTTTTGTTTTTTTTTTTAGATACCGCGGTATCAGCATTGCCCGATGTGAACTATGTGTTGGCATTTGTGTATCTAATATCTGTGGTCGCAGCACCTTAACTGCAGAGGCCCCCACTGTCCTGCATCAGGTACAAGCACAAATGGATCAGGGTAGAGAGAACCAGGGAAAAGCAGATGGTGAACCTGAACACAGGCACACCCTGGGAGTCTGTGACTTTCACCGCCCTGGGGAGGGACCGGGAAGTTTTCTTCAACATCCTTCAGGAAGGTATATCACATGTACACCTTTTGAGTTTGGTTATTTGGTTATATGCTTTAAAATGTCTTAAATGTTATGAACATTCTCCATTAAAGGCATGCCTTAAAGATATACAGATCCTGGCATATTTGTAGTAAATAAATATTCATCTTTATTTGGAATAAATTCTCAGACTGCATGTACAATTCATTTAAATACAATTCCTCAGCAGCTCAGTTAAACCGAGTAAACTGAGAAAGGATAGGTATCTTTGTAAATTAATAAGCTGTGATGTCCATTGATGTACCCTTTACAGACAACCAACTGTGTGGTGCCTAAACAATAGGGAACTCTTTTCAGTACTCTATCATAGGAACTGTTAAGAATGCATTTGATTAGGTTAATGGTGAACGGACCACTCAGATCAGGACAGCAACTTGTCACCAAGGGGTGGGTCTCATCGTATCAGATTGAGCCCCTTGCTGAAGGTGGTCTCTAGGGGTGGATAGACATTGATGCCTGATTGTCTCCATGGCTTCTCAGCAAGGGAGCTGGCGCTGAAACAGGAGGAGGGCCGGACAGTCATGTACACCGCAATGGGCGCCGAGTGGAGGCCTTTCGGGTTCCCTCGGCGCCGTAGACCGCTGACCTCCGTGGTGCTGGAACGTGGCGTGGCTGAGCGGATCGTGGACGACGTGAAGGAGTTCATCGATCACCCAAAGTGGTACATCGAACGAGGTGTAGTGCTCGGGTGTGCCCGACCACTGAGTGTTTGGGTCGGAGGTCGCGGTGTCCGTCTTTCATCATTGTGTTGTGTTTTTACTCAGGTATCCCATACAGACGGGGCTACCTGCTCTACGGACCTCCAGGATGTGGGAAGAGCAGCTTCATGTGAGAGCCTAGTGTGCAGTTGGGTCCTGGCTGGGCTGTGTGCTGCCTTGTTTTGACATGTTTTTAAAAGAAGTTCATGTATATTATTGTTGCAGCTATCAGATATTTTAATATTTGAATATTTCGATGATTTTTTCTTGAATATTTAGTTTTTGCAGAACATTATCACTGCCAAAGTTTTGGGGGCACTCTGTAACAGTGCTAGGAGAACCATCCTGACTCATACCTGACATGTTTTGTGTTTACTTACCCATGCATTATACAAGTGTTACTTATGAGAACAGCTGTACTGGCGCCATGCCATGGTCACAATATGAACTGCACATGAATTTTCTAGTGCTACAGTAAACGGGTAATTACCAGTTATTAACAATTTGAATGCAGTTTTTTCTTCTTGAATGTTTTTTATATTTGAAGTTTTGGAATATCTAGAATATTTGGAGTAGCACTACTGTATTTAATATGGTTATTGAAGAAGCTGGATGTTTATGCAAGACTAACAGATTTCTGAGAATAGTGATTAATGATTTTTCAGTTCTATTACCGGCCCCCGCATCAGTCTACTGAAAATGCCGATGGCCATTTTTGGTGGTCTATTCCAGTAAAAAATGGCAGATCTCCAAGCTAAATTAAGATGCAATTAGACATCTCAATGTCATGCAGAATCTGCTTTATTGTAAAGAGGATTCTCTGGCTCATCGCTGCCTGACATAAAGTAGATGTGAGGAATAGCCAATAGGAACTGGATGTCGAGGATCAGCATGCCCTTTGTTGTCCTTCAGAACGGCGCTGGCTGGCGAACTGGGCTACAGCATCTGTCTGATGAGCCTGAGCGACCGAAGCCTGTCTGACGACCGTCTGAACCACCTGCTGAGTGTGGCCCCACAGCAGAGCATCATCCTGCTGGAGGATGTAGACGCCGCTTTTGTCAGCCGCGAGCTGCTGCCTGGCGAGAGTAGGCGGGACGAGGGGCCGCCTACAGGGCCGGGGTGCAAGATACAGCTCCAATACACTCAGGGGTGGATTAACTTCTATGGGGGGGCCCTAGACAGAGATGTGAGAGAATAATAAATAAAAAAAAGGGATGCGAAATCAATAATCCGCTAATCAGCAACATGGGCATAGTGCAGTGGTTCTCAAACGTTTTGTTTGGAGACCCCCCCAGAAAACACTGTCATGTCTTGTGACCCCTTTTAAATACCATACCATACCAATTTATTTATAAAGCACTTATATAAACAACCACGTGGCTGACCAAAGTGCTGTACATCATATAAAAAATACTAATACTAATATAAACACAACCAAAACATGCAAAAAACAAATAACGGCAAAAGAAGGACAAAGAACAAAGAACGGAAAAAGCTCTATCGCCTCAGTTTACGATTTGCCTTTGGTATGGATAGAAGCAGCTGGTCTGCTGATCTAAGTGACCGAGATGGAGCATATGGGTGAAGCAGTTCTGCTAAATAAAGAGAGGCACAGCTACCAAGACACTTAAATATAAATAAAATAAAATTTTAAACCAGATTCGAAACTGGATAGGAAGCCAGTGCAGCGAGGCTAAAATTGGTGTAATATGCTCGGTACTATACTAATACCGATTAGAAAACATGCAGTGGCATTCTGCACCAGCTGTCCAGTAATGCCCACCCGTTTTTCCAACCGAGAAATGAAAATCTTGTGTTCCACAGTGTCAAAAGCCGCTGTCAAATCTACAAGTACCACCCAGTCACCAGTGTCGGTTGCTAGAAAAATATCATTAAAAGCTCTCAGGAGCGCAGACTCTGTGCTATGATTACTTTTAAACCCTGACTGAAAAACCTTCAACCAAGAATAACCGTCCAGGTAGGATTTCAGTTGATTATAAACAACTTTTTCCAGAAGCTTTAACATAAAAGCTAGCTTACACTACCTTACACTTTTGACAAATGTGGGGGAGGGGAGGTTTCCAACAGAAAAATAAACAAAAATTCTTTTAGCATATCCAGAAAATCGCCTCCCTGCCGTTTGGGAACCACTGGAATAGCTTTTGCGTGAATCCACCACGACTACACTAGGTTCCAGCTAGCAGGACGTACAGGCACCGATTATACTGAGGTTATGCTGTGTTTCCTCATAGGAGCCAGGCTGTGATTGAACAGTTGGTCCAAGTTAGGCTGTCCTAACTAAATGTTGTGGGTCTCCCCTCTCAGACCCCTTGGCCTATCAGGGCATGGGCAGACTCACGTTCAGCGGCCTCCTCAATGCCCTGGATGGCGTGGCCTCCTCGGAAGCCAGGATCGTCTTCATGACCACCAACTTCATTGATCGGTACATTTACGCGATTCCTGTTGGCTGCAGATAACTTAGTTGTGCTTGTAAATGATTCTAACCAGGGTCATAATTTATCTTCATGGCTTAGACCTCACATGATGGTGGACATTTCTGTATTACATAAGCAACTTTTATGACACTATGCAGTTCCTGTAATGTTCTTAGATACTTCTAGAAGGTTAAATGTTTTAATTCTGACCAACTCCTCAAACCCTTCCCCTCACAGACTGGACCCGGCATTGATCCGGCCCGGGCGGGTGGATCTCAAGCAGTATGTGGGACACTGCACTCGCTGGCAGCTGACCCAGATGTTCTGCCGGTTCTATCCGAGCGAGCCTTTGGCAGAGGCGGAGCGATTTGCAGAGCTCGCCTTGGAGGTGGAGCCCCAGTTGAGCGCCGCCCAGGTGCAGGGGCATTTCATGCGCCACAAGCCGGACCCCACAGGATCCATAGACAATGTGGAGAAGATCAAGCAGTGAGGGCAGCAGGACATGATCTGTCATGGAACCTGACTTGGACTGGAGGTTCTGAAATGGCCTCGATGAACGCTGGTCATAATGAATTGTGGTGAATCATCTTGAACCAACCAGTCCGTCTGTCTCTGTATGGTCCTACTTGTAAACCCCACCATCATTTAATGTGAGGGGGGTGTGCTGGACAATTTTAAATGTTGTAAATCTATAAAAACGGATGGTCCATTCATCTGTGCTCTTTGTGCATACACATTCTACCACAGTTCACCGTAATGTCACAACTCAGGATGTCTCCATTCCTCTTTTAAGTTATTTTATTAGTTCCTTTTTCTTACTCGGTAAACTGTCTTTTTCAAACAGTGGACGGCCAGTTGCACTTCTGTCGTTGTCATCCTTATCTGGCGATGTTTGCTGAATACAGGAAACTCCAAATACAGAGTAAGTCGATATCATCTTTGCAGATGGCGATGCGGTAATTTCCTGAATTGACTCCAACGGCATATCTGGGGTTGTGTGTGCGGCACTATAAAGAGGCAGGTGTTGACGACTGCCTGCCAGATGTAACCCGGAGCTGCCTGACCATTTCCTGAACTAGGTCAGCCAGTCCTGGTCATGTGATGAAGAAGAGTGACAGAAAACTGAGAAATATTTTCATAGTCGGCGACGTTAAGCTCCGTTAGCAGCGTTGGTAGAGTTCAACATGTTCAGCCTGCAGGCCTGGTATTCAAACACGCAGCGGAACCGATCGAATCTGAATGACACCAGTCGTCCTGCATGGTGTTCAGGCTGCTAGAAGTTTGACAGTGGTAGTCTCACATTTACTGGCGTTGCCAAGGGATCAAGGGTGTTTTCAGTATGTTGGGGGAGGAACGACTCCATCCCAGTATGGAGTGTTTTTGAATAATGCTAATTTCTAGTGATTTCTGATAAGAAAATGCATACGTATCATAGCAAAACACAAAGTGAAGCTTGCAATTGTCAGGCAATCCACTCAGCTGTTGTAACTGGCTTTATATGGTTTCCAATGGACTTGACCAGTATAGGTTAACTTGAATGTTCCAGTTAAATATTATGCAGTGTTTAAGATCTTACAGTGCTATCAGTGGTGCAGTTCTTGATTTGCAGGGAAAATATTTGGCTGGTCCAACAAGCAGAGCCGTTCCAGTGATGGCATCTGATTTCTGCTGATGAACTTTTCTCTGTATTGAACAGTTATAAAATAACTTGTGTCTATGTGTGATGGACAAAGCTGAACATTATAGATACCTTCTTTCTCTGAAACGTGTTCACTGACACCAGCTGAGTGAAAAACCTTCATCGTTTGGGTTATTTGTTCACCACAAAGGATTCATTTAGCAACCTTTGCAGATTTTTTTCACATCTACCTCACCTCCTCCTGCAATGAATCGGCATCTATATCATGGTGAGAAACGTCATTTTCCGCTGTGCGTTCACTGGTTTCTCTAAGGCTTCCTATTAATTTATTGTTAGGCCTATTCTGAACTTTAATCTGTTTTCAGTTTATGCTACAGTGACCTTATTTTATCGAAATAAGCTTTATTTGTCATCGATTTTTTTTTCTTTTCTAAATGAATTATCTAGTTTTGCACAATCAAGATGTCCTATTAAATTAATTCACTGTTGTTTGAATGAATTTTGTGCTAAAATGTCAAATATGTTTGATACGGTGAACTTAATGTAATGTTCTGCCTCCTAGTGGAAGAATCCCAGTCCTACATGATTTTGCGTTTGTTCTCTATAGCTGCACCTACCAGATGTTTAATTTTACATTAGTGTATTAAAGATCTCACCATATTATTGTGGGATACACAAGTGTGAAGTTTGAATTTTTTTTTTTTTTAGTCTTTGATAAGGAGGGTGACTGACTACCTAGATTAGGGGTGGCCAATCTTAATCGCAAAGGGTCGGTGTGTATGCCGGTTTTCACTGTAACTCCCTAATTAGGTCACTAATTAGAGGACTGATTGGCTGAAGAGTCCTCACACCTGGGTTTGAACAGCTGACCTAAAGGTTATCCCAAAAACCCGCATACACACCGGCGCTTTGCGGATAAGATTGCCCACCCCTGACCTAGATACATTTGATCAGTCTGCTTTGTAAGCATTTTCAGTAAAACCTTAACCTTCTATGTTGTGTGTCATTTGCAGCTGTGGAAGCAATTTTTTTTTCTTTTTTTTTAGCATTTCGAGACCTTAACACATCTGAATTGAACACAGACTTAATGTACAGCTTGATGCCTAAAAGTCATTTAATTGAAATTGCCTGAACTGGGATTGAGAAATTGTAGAGTCACATGGCATAATTTTAGGTCAAGGTGTGCTACGGAGAACTGAGGCTCATAATTGTAGAAGAGCAGAAAAGAAATGGCGTTTTCCCTCGCACCGAGCAGCAAGAGCAGGATTAGAATGGTGTTATTTGAAAAAAGAAAGTTCCGTTTCACATCTGCTTTCTGAGTGTACTTGTGATCTGCGTGGTGGTTTTGCGGGGGGGGGGGGTGCATTGCTCGACAACACTCTCATTCTCTGTGTTTATTCGCCAATTTATATGACTTGTTTCATGCTTCTGTTTTGTCCTTACACCCTCCGTTGCCTCCACACACTTCTGATTCTGAATGTCAGAGCTGGCGACACAGAGCTGGTGACACAGATGGCCGTCTAGGACATCGGCTTTTGCGTGGGAAATCTTCACCGGCCCAAATCCCCCCCCACAGTGCACATTGTCCGAGACGTGAAGTCGGCTAGTGACGCTTGCCACACCACACCAGCTTTGATCACTAATTAAGAACCCGTGGTATTTCTGAAGAAAAGCTTTCATGTATGTAGTTACTTATCAGCTAGCACAATGGGTCCATCTTACGAGAAAAAAAGAATTATATGATATGAGGTGGAGCAGTGTGCGCTGCAGGAGGAAACGTGTCAACAGAAAAAAAAAATCCGCCAACTAATTTAGAAACAAACTGTATTATAAACTGATATCTGATAATATTTATCGGAAAGTGCACCTCATGGTGGCTAAATTGTTAGGGACACGCACTTGTAATTGAAAGATTGCAGGTTCGAATCCCCGACCAGCAATACGCCGCTGAAGTACCCTGAGCCAGGTACCACCCCCCAAGCACTGCTCACCGGGTGCTGAATTAGTTGTTCCCTGCCCTGCACCCATAGGTTCCAGACCTGCTGCAACCCTGAAGAGGATGTGCAGTTTCAGAAAATGGATGGATTGGTTCACAATGGTCTCTCTCTACCATATGATCAGTAATATCCAGAAGCTCTTTGTGCTTTCACTGGGGGGCAAGGGTAATCTATACATGGCAAATCTAACCTGCCTTAGTTTCAGAAAGAAGATGGTAAGCTGTACACCCCAAATTAATAACTGGGCTTCGCAGATTCCCTTCATCTGCTTGTGGATGTTTCGCTGCAGTTTGCAGTGTGATACAGGGGCACGCCTCACAGCCATGGGAACGAGGGTGACACTAGCGCATTTGCAAGGCGATGCTTCCGGCGCATATGCCTAACAGCTCTGACAACACGGCATCTTCCTTCCTGTCAGTCCACGCCCTCGCATACATCTAACCGCAGTAACAGCCTTCCCCTGAGCTGAACTCAGTTTTCTATGGTGAAGAGGGTGGTCCCCACAGGGTTCCACCAATGTTTCTGCCATGTTGGCTTCTGGCAGATTTAGGTTAATTCTTTCGGAGGTGGCTAACTTTGACACGCCATGTGTCACAGATCGGGCTGGCACCCTTCACAGGCTATGCACAATATAAAAAGCTTATCAGGCTGGGAGTGCCTGATGTCGACATGTATAACAATTATGAAGCCTTGGGAATCCTAGTCATGGTTATGTGCGGTTCAGTGGACTTTGTTTTTGTGTAAGCAGAAGGATGCCTGTTCAAATCCCATTCTCATCAGAATAGTGGCATTTCTGTTGGGCCCTAAGTCCCCAAAATGTTCCAGGACTACTGGATAAATGCCTGACCGTGCGCTCAGACCCCAAGCTCAGCTCTCAACCTCTATAGATTTTGATGTCTTAAAACTGAGAGGACGGTGGCTATATAGTATCAGTCATAAGCTTTATTACTTGTCAGTATTAGAATAATTTTAAAGACATCAAAACTATAAGACTACAAAATAACATATATGGAATTATGCACTAACCAAGAAGTATATATAAAAAAACATTTGTTGGGGTGGGGTGGCTATGTAGGTTGGAACTCAGGAGGTCACCTGTTTAAATCCCTGGGTTGGCAGAGTGATCCCACCATTGGGCCCCTGAGCAAGACCCTTAACCCCAGTTGCTCCAGGGACTGGCTGACCCTACTGTCTCCTCTACAGTATGCAAGTTTAATGAGGTGGCCTCCGGGGATGCTTTTCCAGCTGTCCTGAAGGAAGTCCCATATATATACTGAGCTCTCATTGACCGCTTTTCCTTCACTCTTTAGTCAAACTCCTCCAAAACCATCACCACTGAGTTTAGGTCAGGTGGCCAGGTCATGTGATGCGACAGTATCACCCTCCATTTGTAGGCGGCTTGGTGTGTCCAAACTTTTGACTGGTGCTATATGTGAAAAATAAGAAGCACCTGTACTTGTGCAAATGGCAAATGAAGGCTGCGTATCATTTTTACAGAAATCATAATTTAATCTGTTTTTTTAGTACTCATAGCAAACATCAATTTTTCAACCTCATACACCAAAAATGGGAGGGAAACCTGCACTATATGGGAAGAATATGAACACACATCATACAGGCACACACACAGACACACACAAGCACACACACACGCACGCACACAGACAGACACACGAACGCACACACGCACATGCACACACGCACACGCACGCACGCGCACATCACACACACACGTGGGATTCGAATCCTTGACCCTGGAGGAGTGAGGCGACAGTTTCACACAAACAAAACCACCTTCGTATTTACATTTAAGCAGGATGGAATGGAAAAGAACAAAAAAATATATTTTATGTTTTGAAAAGCATAAACATGTACATGCCTTTGCTTCATTTATCTTTTTATATATATCATATAATTTCCATTTTTTTTACACAATATAAAACCAACAGCATTTGGATAAGACGACTTGCCAAATAAATCAAGTACACTGGTACCTCAGAACTCGAACTTAATCCGTTCAGAACTCGGGTTCGAATCCTAAAAAGTTCGAGTTCTGATCAACTTTTCCCCATAAGAAATAATGGAAAACCAATTAATTGATCCCGGCCCCGCAAAAAATACACCTAAATTGTCATGCTTCTCGTCCAATCATCTCGTGTGTCACCCCCCCCCCCCATTAACCTTGTGTGGATTCCCAGTGTTTACCAGCTGTTCTCTGTTGTTGTCATTGGTTCATTGTAGTTAAGTTCGCGTTTAAGTTTGTTTCCCCAGTCCGGTCATTAACGTTGCGTAGAAGTTTCTTGTTCTGTGTTGCTGCTCCTTGATTAAAGCCCGTAATTTCCCGATCCTCCGTCTCCCTGCTCTTGCTTCCCCGGTGTGACGTGACATAAATATGGATTTAGCATTTAAATACAAAATGAACAGGATAAAACAATTAGAGCATATACTAAACACATCTAAGCACATTTATCAAAACAGTAATTTGTAAAGTAAGAAAATAAGTGTATCCAAACAATATGTAAGCTTAAAAAATAATTTTTCAATAATTTATTTTTTTTAACTCAACTGTGGTTCGCACAGTCTTGCGCTTTACCACTTTTGGTGCTGGTTTTTTTGGAGCCATAGCTACCAATAAAACAGTAACCTGAAAAAAATTAGCAGTCTTAATTTTTCGCAAACACTGCGCCGACACTGTACGCCGTGTGTAACATTTTTTTCTTAATGGCTTCCAAAACGATAAGGACTGTACCCCAACACTTCCCCAAGACTGCGCCAACACTAGACTACGCCATGCGGCGCATTGTTTCTTTTTATTATTACACTGTATTCGTTAATTTGTTCGTAAATCGCAAAGGTTGTAACATTTGTTACCCTTTGTTTCCGCTGAGAGACGTGAACTGGTTGGTTCGACTTTTAAAAAATTCGTGTTCTAACGAGTTCGAGTACTGAGGTACCTCTGTATATTTGCTGACAAAAACAGAGAAATCAGGTGATCTATAGAACATGTATAATTTAACAGGGTCGGTACAATACAGTTTAAAGTAAAGAAACGGCTGTGGAAAATCCTGAAATAATCGATGAGGAGAAGCACGGAAGTTGTGAACCATCCAAGACTGCCTGTCTTTAATACACAGCGCTGTGGAAGCCACGGGGCCTGGAATCACTAGAAACATCTTTTTCTCCATAGCTGCTGCAAGACTGCCCTGCGCCCCCCATGTCCCTCTATATTTAAAACTGATACACCTCCCCTCACACCAATATGAAAAATTAGAATGGAATTGGAATACCCATCGTTAAATCGAGATATATTAATCTGGGATGTGTCTGTCCATTTTTTTCTGGTCTCCTCTTTTTTGTATGTTGTGTATCTCTGTGTCCATCCATATGTGTCTCTATAATTATTGTCCTTCTCCTTGCATATTGTTGGTGCTATCCTGCTCTCCCGCAGATCTATGTGTAGTGACAGTAGCAATTCTTATTTTATGTTATAAATTTTCGGAGGTATGTTCAGTGCTGGAGGAGGGTTCCACTGGTCCATCAGTCTCCGGTGTAAAAAGGATTTTGGACGGTGCTTGTTGCTGCTTTGTACAGAGCATTTTCCTGGGAAGAGAACAAGCATAATATTGAAGACACAAAGCGAGGGAGAAATGATTCGGCTCTTGATGGAAGGGCTGTGCTAACCTCGGCAGACCACTTCGACTTTAAACGCTCTTCCTCATGCCTTCTGAACTCCACCAAGTCTTGATACCAAATGATCACTTTTACAACAAGCAGGATGAATAGTCCAATCAGGGCTACACCGGCAAATGCCCCTCCAATAATGGCCCCTATGTTTGGTGGAGGTGGGCATTCTAGGGAACAGAGGATTACAGAGAGTCGGAACAATCATAAGTCAAAGAAAGGCAGAAATGACAGCAGGTTAAACCGCACTTAGCAGAAGCGGGTGTGATTACTTCTCTAGCAACAGCAATGAATACAGTTTCTAACCTCTCTGCTTCAGAATCTGAACTTCATATCTGTCAACCCCATCCATCTCCTTCATCACAAAGGTCATCCAGCAGTTTTGTGAGTCCTTCTCTCTGCAGGGCTTTTTGCTTTTGAGACTGTCCACCATCGCAACACTTACGAGATGTGTGCAATTTGTTTGGCAGGATTTTTGTAACGGGCCAGCTGCAAAACCCTTACACTCAATACAGCTCCTGAAAAACAATCGTGCTAAATGAGTTAAAACAAGTAAATCAAAACACATACAGAAACACACACACACACAAACAGAAACACATACAGAAACACACACACAAACAGAAACACATACAGGAACACACACACAGATCCTGAAAAACAATCGTGCTAAATGAGTTAAAACAAGTAAATCAAAACACATACAGAAACACACACACACATACAGAAACACACAAACAGAAACACACACACACAAACAGAAACACATACAGAAACACACACACAAACAGAAACACACACACAAACAGAGACACATACAGGAACAGACACACAAACAGAGACATACAGGAACACACACACAAACAGAAACACATACAGGAACACACACACAAACAGAGACACATACAGGAACGCACACACATAAAAACACATACAGGAATATGCACACACACGCACACACACACAGAAACACATACAGAGTATCCTCTAATTGAGCTCCTCAGCTGTGGAATACTTTTCCAGCGAATGTTCAAGATTCAGGCTCACTCACAATATTCCAGTCTAGACGAAAAACACACTTGTTTAGTCTAGCCTATAGGGACTCTAGCTCTAGATAACCACTCACTCCCAATTTGACCTATAGTGTGAGGTGTAGAGCTGGGTGGGGATCGGTGCCATTGGCTTTGGATGAGCTGAGCTGTCAGTGCTGTCACTCTAGCTTCACACCCCCTTGTGGAATTGGAGTGCTGACGTTTCAGGGACTCCCCATGCCTGTGTTCCCATCTGCCTTTCCCTCCTACTTATGCTGTCAAAGCCATATCTGCCGGAGCTTACATACTACACTCATCTAACTGTCCGCACTGCCTCTAGTCTCCCCTACTGACTGAACATTTTATTTCCCCTACCCCTCCTGGGGTGTGCTGCCTGGAAACCCCAAAGTATCATGATATCCTGCCCGCCCTTCTGCCTGTGACGTCTTCCTTCTATGCCCTGCTGCCGGACCACTGTTCATCCCGCCATCTGAAGCAGCACCAGCACCTGTCTGCCCCACACTTTGAAACTCAAATGATAAAATTGGGACAGTGTGAATTGGGATGTCGCCATCTTGCCCATCTCACTTCCTCTGCCAGCCACTGTCGCCTCTGGCTTGCTCACTGGGGGGTCTTGGTAGGGATAATGTAAGGCACTTTGAGACAATGTATTTTTGTGAAAATGCGCCATACAAATAAAATTGAATTGAATTTAACTGAAAACAGGAACACACACACATAGAAACGCATACAGCAACACACACACACATAGAGACACATACAGGAAAACACACACACACACATAGAGACATATACAGGAACACACACACACACACACATACATAGAGACATATACAGGAACACACACACACACCACAAATGATGGTGGCTGTGTCCTTACGCAGATTTGGGGCAGGGGGAGCTGCAGGCAGTGCACTCCTCACAGTACGGCCTGTCATAGCCATTGCTGCACTTGCAGATGCCGCACTCGCATTCTCCCCGTTTACTGCACACCACCTCGGTGCTCTTGTTCTTCATGCACTCTTCCAGGGACGTCTTACACTGGCACGCCGACCCCCCATACCCGGAGTTGCATATGCACTTGCCACAGTCACACTTCCCATTCCCTGTTGGGGGGAGGGGGGAATACCTTCAGGCTTTCGCCAAGCTGCCGCCATTGTCGGTGCATGGATGGCCACGTGGGTATGGCGCCTACCTGCACACATCTTGTTGTCATGGGACTCGCAGCTCGTGTTGCTGCACTCGCAGTAGGTCCCGTAGAATTGGACACCCTCCTTGCTGGCGTGACACTCGCAGAGGCCGCACACGCACTCCCCCTGGCCAGAGCATTCCGTGCCATTATTCAACCGGCAGGCCTGGTTCTGCCGCTCCAGGCTCGACTCCTTCAGCTCGCACTGGCAGTTCTGTCCCGCGTACCCTTCCTGGCAGCTTCAGGGAAATTCATCACAAAATTTATCTTTCCGCATCAGAAGATGAATTAAGTCCTGATGTTGATCCTGATTATTTACTACTGAATTAAAGAGTGGTCTTCAACCTATTTTTGCAGTGAGAGCTACTTTTACAAAGAATGCACTCTGGCAAACTGGCGAATCGCGATGGTATAATTTGATGAATATGTAGATCATACCTGGACAAAAGCCAGCCTGCTTTTACTGTCCCACATGTCCATTAAAAATTATTAAAAAAATGGAAATCATAATTACAATTGTTACTTAATA
Source organism: Mormyrops attenuatus (assembly GCA_026777985.1). NCBI lineage: Eukaryota > Metazoa > Chordata > Actinopteri > Osteoglossiformes > Mormyridae > Mormyrops > Mormyrops attenuatus. The sequence continues at coordinate 7,409,434 of JAODKC010000038.1, forward strand.
AAAAAAGATTCAGAATGTAGGTCTTTTAAAAACGAATGGGGGCCCAAAATCTACCAAGTCTTCCCTATTGTAGGTTCCTGCGATCATAATTGTTAAAAATGGCCCCTACTGATATGGTGAAGCATGAATTTGGGCCTCCTCAGGAAAAATTTTCCCAGCCGGATCTAAGTGGTGTATAGCTGAGATGGACTATCACTCTTCTCTCTCAGACACACATATGCTGTATATTAATACATGTGCATATGCCTGAGTTTCACTATCCCTTCAGTAACTTAGCGGAGTTGTTACCATACCTGCAAGTGCCGCAGACGACTTGGCCCCTCTTATTGCAGTGACTGTGGTTACTGTGATGAGCGTTGTCATCACAATCACACTGGCAGCGCGTCGACACATCCACTTCCACTTTGTCTGTGAAGCCCAGGGCTCTGATGCGAAACCTCTTCTCCTCCATGCACTGTGTTGCTGTTACCGTCACGTTGAAAATGACCTAAAACAAATTTGTACAACAACACAATCTAAGTATCAACTGAGTGATTTTTAATTTAATTATGGGCGATATTATGAATACTGAATTGTTACATTCCCTGGTGACATAGTTTGCTAATGAAATTTTATGCAATCAAAATTGTATGTATGTTTTCTTTTGACTTATCATATTAGTGTTCAGCCATGTAATCGGTGGTGTTCTTTGTACCTACCTCCATACCATGCTTGACATCGTTACACCTCCCTATTGTGTCTGCAACGTCTCCACCTTCACAGTTTGATGTATAGGTGACAGTAACACCATCTGGAAGCTCCTCATGACTCAAGATCACATTTGACGACAGTTTCTGTGTTGATTCATATTACACAGTTAGTGTCAAAATATCTATCTATCTATCTATCTATCTATCTATCTATCTGTCTGTCTGTCTAAATTCTTTCATTTTGACTGTTTAAATCCAAATCATTAAATGCTTGCCTCATACGCTTCTTTGATCAGTGACACAATGTTGCCAGAGTCGTTTGAGAGAGTGCCAACTTCAGACTTGGGAATGAGTGCTGTCAGGGCCTGTGGAGAGTACAAAATGCCAGAAGCCATCAAACCCTAGCCCTCTCCCTACATGCTGGAAGCTCTGATGAACATGCTGATATCTCGATGAACTGAATACGTTTCCGTTTAACGAAATCAATATCATGCAGGTGATACTGTAAGGTCCAGAAGACTCACGTTATACACAAAATTCACTCTCTCAGTCACAGCAAAGATGGTCTGGATGTTATTTTCTGCTAACTTTGTGGCCACCTGCCCTACAGAAGGATAGTCCTGAAAAGAGAGAAGACCTTCCATTACGTCACAACCAAATAACTGACTGTCATTATTTTGTAGACTACAGCCCTGTGCTATAATTAATCATTCAACGCAACTTGCTAATAAAGCAGTTAGTGCAACGTGCATAAAAAGTACATAAATCAAGGTTCCCCAATTCCGGTCTTCAAGGGCCAGAATCCAGCACACATCAGACACACCTACTAAACCTGGTAATTAGATAGTTAAGATGTGTCAATTTGTGTGGATTATGGCTCTCTCAGACCGGATTTGGAGAACTCTGACATAAAGGAACTATCTGAAATCTTTTACAAAGATTATTTTTTCAATATAACAGACATAAGTAAGAATATCTTGCATTTCCAGTTTCTGAAAAAGTATTGGTTAGGGCTACCATTTCGTTGTTTTTGCTGTTCAACAGATCTGCATCCAGGTGGCACTGGCCGTCGTTCGGTTCAAAAATGCTGCCCAGTTTGCCATCTCCTGCCATGTGAAAGCCATCGTCTGTGGCCACAACAAGCAGCCGGGTACTGTTCCCCCAGCCGATTTTGTCCTGTTGGGTGCAGAGTGCGGTTTGAATAGACATGCTGGTTATTTTTAATGTCTTATTGTGCCATACAGAGAAAATGCATGTCCATAGCGACACATGCACATGTGATTTGCAGCACATCACTAAGACATGATCATGCGCTTATGGTACTTCATGAAGAACAGGTATGATCTGCACAGGCTTCCCGTTTAACTTCAGGAGATGTTCACCATCCTTACCCCACAGACTGCCACCTGCATGATGGCATCGAGAGATCCTTCTGGCCTGTCCAGATTCCCCGAGATGTTCTGGATGGACACCGTTTTGGTAAAGGTATCCACATTGTCCGTCAGGCTCAACACATGCTGGTATCCGAAGGTGGGCCGACAATTCTTCTCCTCATCCGGACATGGCTTTTGCAATTTCTCCGGGTGGGTGTTTGTGAATGGCAGAACGGTCTTGTCGATAAATGACCCAAAACCTGTGTAAAACAGCATCTGTAATAAGCTGTAGTGATTATTATTAAGGTATTAAACCGGTTAATGAGTCAGCACCATCCAGAAAACTGGATTCTGTGAGACGCGATCTCACCTATGCGTGCTTTACTGGTCGTCTTCCGCAAAACATCCAGCAAAGACTTTCCAAGTTTCTTCACGTTTTGTAGATCGTCATTCATAGAATAGGAGAGGTCCATCAAGTAGTATAGATCCACTGGGTAGTCTTCCGCGCGTTTGAACGTGACTGAAAAGGTGTGTGGCATACCTGAACAGAGTCGGGGTGTAAATACATTCAACAGTCATTTTGAGAGAGGTAAGACCTGTAATTGCACTCCAAGGAGCTTGATGTGCTTTGGACCACATTTCTGACTTCTTGGTAACAAGCATAATTTGCAAGTAGTGCAAACAGACACACCTGGTCTAAGTTCTAGTTTGACTGCCTGAGGCCTGATCTGGAAATGCTTCGAATCTATCCTTGTGCTCAGGGGTCTGTTCTCCACATAATAGAAAGTGCTCTCTGGATTGATGATGTTTGTCTCCTCACAGCCTTTCTTCTCCAACTCCGTTCGTGTGTCGCATCGCACTGAGTCCCCATCACCCTGCCTGGTGTAGTTCTGTGGTACGGGAAGTATAGGAAGTCATTACAAGTAGATTAGATTAGTAAATTAACTTTATTGATGGTGCAGGAAATTCTTGTGCATACAGTTGCAAGATACATAGAGCACAGAAAGACGTATATGGAATGTAAAACAGGCAAAGGTCAAAGACACTTTGACAAGTAAATATAGCACAAACAAATTCAAAAGTAGCTAAATAAATATCCATCTCTCTGTTTCTCATATAAGCCTCCAGACTTTGCCAGAAAGGACAGGTCCACCACAGGGCAGACACTCACATATAATGTCACAATTGGTAGTTTGAATACACCAGTTAATCTAACCGTATCTTAACCATATATGGGAGGAAACTGGATTACCTTGTGGAAACAAGTATGATCATGGGGACAACATAGAGGGCAGGAACTGAATCCCTGAACCTCAGAGATATGCGGCCAGAGCGTTACCCTCTAAGCCATTGTGCCACCACTCGTAAAAAAATATCTGCATTTCGGTTATCTTCAAACCAGAAGCCCATGTGGTGCCCTAGGCAAGCTTCACCACCCATAATTCATGTGTCTCAGATGGTGCACACATGGGTGGTGGTTGTGGGCTGAAACGTTTGGGAACCCATGCACTTGACAGCCGCCCCTGTTGCCTATAGAAGTGTTTCCTACTTGGTCCTCGGGGACCTACAGACAGTCCAGGTTTTTGCTCCATCCCAGCTCCTGCAAAACTGTGGACTGTTTGACAGGGAGCTTGGAGGGAGCAAAAACATGGACTAGCTATGGGTCCCCAAGGACAAGACTGGGAAACACTTGCCAATAGGGTTGCTTCTAATCTAATTGTGAGTTCCTAGAAGCCACTTGTTAATGCAAAGTTCCTTTGGACATCTTCTCCAATTGTGTCTCTGCCAATTTGTCATGTTTTCTAGAGAACTGGACAGCAGGTGTCATTTGGCTGGAGCTTCAGGCCACCTCAGCCCTGCTGCTTACTCACCAGCTGTTTGCACCAGGCACAGAAGCGGCCGGATTGGATGCAGTCGCCGCAGGACTTGATGGCTGTCTTTATACATTCCTCTTTGCAGAGGCCTGGGAAGATGCATGGGTGAGACAGTGATTCTCATCGAAACTGGAATAAGCCACTTCTCAAGGTGATTCTCAGTCAAACTGGAATAAAACGCTTCTCAAAGGTACGTAGGTTGTGGTTGCTAGCTGATGTCACTGACACCTTCCACGCTCTTAAACTTAAAACACAGGGTGGATTTTCAGTGTTAGTGATGAGGGAAAATGCTAATTAAATTTCCAAAAAGATCTTAATGCTCAAATTCTCCTCAGTGTAGTGAGCCGTAAAGCTACCTTTAAAGCTTTAAAATCATTTACAACTTTTTAGATAAGGGCATGAAATATGGCCACCGTTTAGAGAAAAGCAGTGTTTCTCCAAGTTATGTCAAGGTGCTTTTGTTTGGGTCAATGGTCAAGCTCTATATGAATATTTCTGGAACTCCATTTTGAAGAAACAGGAACCAGGTGGCAGTAACAGTAAATGAAATGTGAGAAGTTGCTGAATATGCCAGAAGTAACCAGTGCAACTGCATTTCTCTCCTCTTTCAATTAAAGTCAGTATACAAGTGCTTTTTAGAGGGGAAGACGCACGCCTCCAAAACACCAGTCAAACAACATCTTGTTTTTTGATCAGACACTTTTAGATTATATTTCACAAGCCATTTCCTCATTATTTTCATTACATGTGTAAGAGATCACATTGTTTTTTAAGTTTTAAATGAATCGTAACTGCTTACAAAGAATGCACCACAATATTAACATGGCGGTTAATATAGGCAGCAGGAGCAGGTACTTTGAACAAGGCCACACGGACTCCTAAGTGATGATCATCGTGTGATCTCTGCCACAGGAGTCAGGATCAGTTCCTGTCCTGCTCTGGTCCACGAGTCATTTCTCTGTTTGGCCAGTGGGTGTCGCTGGTCATCCCATCTCCCGTTTCTCAGGTTGTTACCTCACAGTGTTTACCCATTCCTCTGGCTACCGTGTGGTTTAATATACCAAGCAGGTGGCTTTTACGCAGGCTTCCCTTTTGGTTGTGGGTTCGAGGGTGACCAAACTAGCTGTTGTTTAATGTTTGTTGGTTTTGTGTTCTCTTGGTTTAACTTGTGTTTAGGTATTTCAGTTACTTCCTTGTTTTTTGCTCCCTGTTCAGTTTTACTTTTTTGGTTTTCTTAGTGTTTATACCTTTTCTGTATCTGTTTATTGATCTCAGCTGCTCCTCATATCCTCTACTTTCCCTCACCTGTCCCTTGATCCTCCTTGTTATCTGTGTGTATTTAATTGCCTACCCACATTCTGTTCCTTAGTTGGTCATTGTGGCTGTTTGCTCTGTGTTACCAGTCCGTAGTTGTAGTTAGTTCCCATGTCACTAATGGTTTACTCCTTGCTTGGTTCCCATGATTTCCTAGGTTTAGTGTTAGTTGCCTTTGTGATTAGTTTTTGTTAGTTGACATTTTACCTGTCTTGTTTTGACCCCTTGTGGTTTTTTTTTACTTTCTCCTTCTCCATTTGTGTTCTGTTTGCTAATAAAGCCCTTTTGTTGTGAGTCATTCCTCCTTTGTGATGCACCGCCATAATGGCAGAAGAGCACACTTATCTGGGCCAGTGTGTGAAGTCTTCAGTTTTGTTCTAAGTCTTTGGTTTCATTCTGACATCTGGAGGGAAGCCTTGGCTTATGCCTGTAGGGTGCAAGTCAGCAGCATTCTGCTTTGTCCTCTGGTCATGGCCGTATAGCAACTGTTTATACTAGGGACATTGCTGAGGAGCACCCCCTTCAGGATAAAGCATGGCCGTGGCACCAAGAAATAGCAGAACTGGGATCATCTGTGTTTTGTGCCAATATTTGTGGCAGCAATGGTAACCTCTGGTGACTTCTTAGCTGGTCCTTATTGCCCTGGTGTCACGCATAAGTCCATCTCACAGCAAGCTAAGAAACACATCTCCCAGTCTCCATGTTGCATGTTTTGTTCCCACTTCATGCTTCTTTCTGCTCACAATTGTCATTTTTCCCCTCCCTTTTGAAAGGAGAAGTGAACTCTGAAAAGTGTTGCTTCACTTTCCCAATACTTTGTCTGGGCCCCTTTGTACTGATTGGCCCCTAGCCAGTTTCCTAGTTTGCCTATGCCTAGATCCGGGCCTGCCCTTGTGGTCTTTGTGCATATGATACTGGTCACTATTCACTGCATCTATCACTGGTGAATTTTTTGCGCACTCATTTTGTTCGTCATATCACATGCACATTCTCAGGCTAATTCCATAGTAATATTTATGCATCTGTGCCTGTAGCAACAGTTCTTGGGGATAATTGCAGAGCAAAGGATAATCACTATGCAGATGAGACTGACATGTGTTAGTTGAGATTGGCCGTCGTGTGTTTCTGCAGTTCCGTTAACATAGATAGAAGCAAGTTTGGTTCAAAGCTACATTCAAGTGGGGACTAGAGAACAGGATCAGCCAGCATCCCAGCAGTAATTATTCTACCATCGATGGTAGCAAACTCACAACTACAGCCTTCCAGATATGGGCGCCACTCCCTAATCCACTGAGCTGTAACTCCGAGCGGTCAAGTTGTAAAAAAAGAGGGATGGTGGGGGTCAGATCTTTGCTGGAGGGGGGTACTTACAGATACATGTTTTGTGGTTTACCCTTCACAGATCGGTTGTCTCCATCTGTCCTTTCCTATTCCCATTTGAGCAACAGAGAACTCTGTTAGCCATCCCGTGTCCTCTTTTCTTGTTCCTAATTACCCTCACCTGTTCCCTATTACATGTGCTCCCTATTGTATAGTCAATTATTATGGCCTGCACCTGACCCTCATGTAGCCCTCATTATAAGAGTATATATGTTCCTGCCTGTACCTTATCCCTTAGTTTGATCATTGTTGATCTTATTGTGGTTTGTGTTAGTTTTAGTGTTGGTTCTTATTGTGCTCCCTGTGTTTGGTTATCGGTCCATCCTGGTTATTCCTCCCTGCTTCCAGTTTGATCTATTGCTGTCCTTTTGTTTCTGTTTGCGTACAAGTGCAACGTAAGAAACCCCCTTCAGTCAACCTAAAAGCTGCTTGTAGATTGTCCCTCCTTCTCCTCATATGTGCATATTAACTCACACAGGAAATCACCAGACTACACTATGGAAAGTCCATGCTCAAGTTTTACTCTTATTGCAATACATTTTCTTATGATATTTCTCCAGATAGTCACATTAAAATGATACAAATACAACTATAACTGGTTAACATTAAACTTAAAGCTGCTTTTAAAAAACAAACTACTTGTAAGGTACAGTATATGGAGAGTTTTTATTGATTATAGAATGCAAAAACACAGAACAAGATTTATAGATGATGTACAGAAAGGGAGTGAGCATAAATACCAGGAGAGTGTGCGTGTGGGTGTGGGTGACAGAATGAAACTTGATTTCAGCTGCACCCTTACTAAACACCTCCTCACCAAGATGTTCATCTGGGGAGAAAAGGGATTTAATAACTAGCTAGCTACAACGGGAGCAGCAAATCAATTGTTTTAAACCAATTTTTGCATGCTAGGTAATGGGGACATTTTCCTAAAATCGCAATAACTATATAATGCCTCTGTAACATTTTAGTGCGATAGTAAGGGGAGATGTTATTTTTTCAGAGGGGGTGATTTTCGTATTTTATTTTTTGCCCTGGCGGGTAGCATCCACATGCATCCCATGTAAGGCAGTGTGTGGCTCACAGGGTTAGCGCTCTGTGCTTGTGATTGGATGGTTGCCAGTTCAGGCTCCAACCTTATAAGAGGAGTCACATGTCCACTGGGTCCTTGAGCAAGACCATTAAGTCTCTGAAATGCTCCGGGGGGGCCTTGGATGAAAATGGCCTGACCCTGTGCCCAGACCCCAAGCTTCACTCTCACCTCTTTATATAAGCTGCCCTGATCCCACTTTACATTCCTTAAAAGTTCTTATGTTGCTCTTAGGATCATTGTATAGTCTTATTAGGTTCTTTGTTAATGGTTGCTGTGTAGCTGTTGTGTTGCTCCTGCTACAAAGCCACTTACACTTGACCTGGGCATTTATCTGAAGCTCAACCTAGCTGCGCTTATGCCTAGTTGACTCCTCAACAACACGTATGTTTGTAATGTGCTGTTTGCCTGACTTTGCACAAAAGCACTTAGTAAATACATTAAATGTAAATGTATATATGTCTCAGAAAGGAGAGCAAGAGAGAAGCGAAAAGAAACATTGCCACGTGCCTCTGGAAATGGCAAATAAAGCATTACCTCAACTGTAGTCCTAACGGCTCCACCAAAACCTTGTTATTGGTTTAGTATCTACTTACTCCATTGCATCACAGCCAGCAGCAATATCCAAAAGAGGAGATGATGATACAGACATCGATGCATTTCCTTCTGAAAGAGAAACAGAGTCATTAAGCAGCTATGTATCAAACTTGATCTATGTGCAAAAATGCTAACTAATAAAACTTAAGCATATTAACATTGCAGCAGAGGTTCAGCATTATTGTAGCACGAGGGGGTGGTCCAGCTGCCTGGAACCCCCAGTGCAGGGGATGGCTATGGCGCTATGGTTGCCAAAATGCTTCCCTTGTATTGTGTAGATTTTTTCTGACCATCTGTGACATTATAAGGCTTGTGAAACCATCTTTGGGAATCTTGCGCAATGCCTTTGTTGGCAATGAATCTTTTTGTAATGGCATGTGTGAGTTACTTTTGGTTTTTAGCGTCACCCCAGTGCTGGACAGTGGTGGCCTGATGGTTCGGGAAGTCCTCTTGTAATTGAAAGATTGCTGGTTTGAATCCCTGACTAGCAAATTGCCAGTGAGTCACTGCCCCCAGGGCACTGAGTTGGCTGCCCCGTGCTATGTCATGATGTCACATATGGGTTAAATGCCAAGGACATGTTTTATTGTTGTGCACTGTATGCTGCAGTGTATCAACATTGACAACGAATACCGTTCACTATTTCACTAAATTCAGTCCTTCCCCAAACATTTGTTTACAGACTCAGTTTGGTTCTAAGTAAGTTTGAATGTCAGAGTTAACGCCCATCACCTCATGTACGTGCTTTTGGTTTGGAAAACACTTCCTGTTTTTAACAAGCTCCGCAACACTTTCTCTGATCATGTGATAATGTGATCTTCTCTTCTGGCCTGCGCTTCTCTCGTAAAAGTACCAGTTACCAGCAAGTCGCACGTAACGCTGCACCATAACTCAGTAAGATGATAAACACTTCACTAGAGCTTAACCTGGAATGCCCCCGACCGGCCGCTTCACTTAGGCTACGTGAGAATTGCATTTCTCATGGGCATAGTGCTTATTATTGTGGGCTGCGACTTGGCTCTCGGGCCCCAATGAGCGATTAGCTAGAAAAGTGAAACCACACTGCTTATACATAAACGCCATTTCCTCTATTTGTGGACATCCTGCATCCTTCTTTTACTCTCATCAGATGCTGAAGTTCCTAAATCTTAAGCCTATACCTCACCCCCTGCTGTCAGTTGTCTGCTACTGTCATTCTTTCTCTCCACTACCATATACCTTTTGCTCTTTTAAATTGGTTACTGAAATATAGCCTTTATTATTAGCTTTGGATGCGACATAGCAGGGGGCAGCTAAATCAGCACCCAGGGAGCAGTGTTTGGGGGTGGCACCTTGCTCAGGGTACCTCAGTGGTCTGGGATTTGAACCTGCAATCTTTCAATTACGAGTGCACTTCCCTAGCCGTTAAGCCACCACAATGCCCACAGCATAAGCTGCCCTGTATAGCAGCATTTCACAGTCCAGCCCTTGTAAACCCACAGACAGTTTTGCTTCCAAAAATGCGGGCTGTGTGGGACGAAGCTCAGGGGGAGCAAAAACATGGACCGGCTGTGGGTTTCCAAGGACTGGATTGGGAATCATTGCTATACAGACAAAACACGTACTAACACTTATGGTTATATTACATCACTGGTTAGCTGCTTTTAGGGGAATGATGCACTTCACAAACCAAAGAATGACAATCGTGAAGGTTTTGTATGTTTAGGGTTATTATCGAGCGCATTGGTGTTGGTCTGCACTTTTTTTCATAGATTTGAAATGAAATGAATTAGGTTTGAAAATTGATGGAAACGGACGGTGTAGCTGAAAAACACCTGCATTCACTGACGTTTCATAGCAGAAGCCTAAGTAAGTTGCTTAGTGACTTGTGGTGGATGGAACCAAAACTCGCTTGGAGGTTGTAAGACAGATGAGAAACCCTCAAAGTGCCTTAGTTGATAAGAATCAATAAAAGTACCACGCAACAGAGGTCACTGCCTCAGAGAGGAAATGCCATCACCACCATCACCATTATCTAAAATCCAAGCCGAGTTAATGGGCCCCATCCCAGAAGGTGTAGGGAACACGGCAATGAGACTAACTACCTGTCTTTGGACAGTAGGAGGAAACATGGAACCCAGAGGACAAGGGTAAGGGCCGTTATGGATACATTATTCATTCTGTTAAGTTGTATAAACAAAATATTCAACTGTTTATGGTAATTACACTCAAAATTATGAAAAAGCATTTAATAAATGAACAAATTAAACATGATATACCAAAAAATAACACTCAAACAAACAGTTGTATTAACCTATAAAATCAGTTTTTTATATATATAATTAGTTGTCTTCTATGTTCAAAGGCAAATAAATGAAATATGAATATAACACATATCCTGAGAACAATATGAAAATAAACAATTAACCTGCATGGCTTCATCTACGGAAAGTACTTCCACCGCATGCAGTGAGGCGCCTTTTGCACTGCGGCTAATTCGGCTCTGCCGGCCGCCTGTCGTTTCAGAGCTGTCACCCTTCTTGGGGGTCTCTGTCAGCTCCGGGCTGTTTCACCAGCAAGGTAATTCCAAACCGAGATCCTGACATTAAGAAGATTTAAGGTACCGCATATTTGAAATCAGGCAGACTTACTGAGCATTAAGTTCTGTAGCTTCCTGTAGACCTTCTTCCGATCAAAGCACGAGGGTAGCAGTTGACTGATCTGCTTTGTGGCTCGAAACGAGATCTACACCCCAACAGGAAAGGAGCACCGCCTGCAAGTGAAACGGTTAGGAAATAGAGCTGTAGTTGATGATCTTAAAGGTGTTTAATCATACGCAGACAAGGAGGACATTTCAAGATCCATGACACTTATTTGTATTTGTCACATGCATGAATGTAGTGGTACACCAGCAGTGAAATGAAACTTCTGCAATTCCAGACATTACAATAAACAAGGGCCACCCCGATCAAATTTTTCTGTAGCCTCCACTGTTGAAGGATAGCTAAATTTAAATAAGTTAACAAAAAGAGTGCCAAAATTGTAGAAATGTATCAAGTAAAATAGTCACCTACACCAGGCAAAGTTCTGCGGGGGGGGGGGGGGGGGGGGGGGGGGGGGGGGGGGGGGGGGGGGGGGGGGGGGGGGGGGGGGGGGGGGGGG
>JAODKC010000038.1:7436992-7454902 GCA_026777985.1 Mormyrops attenuatus
TCTCCCCAAACGAGCTTGATGGGCCGAATGGCCTCCTCTCGTTTGTAAATTTCTTATGTTCTTATGTTCTTAAGTCCAGACCAGGATTTTGTTTCAGCCAACGAGTTGAGTACTGTGTGACTGTGACTCTTTATGCTCAATTGGTTGGTTGAAACAAAATGTTGGTCTGGACTTTTACTCTCTGGACCCGAATTACCCAACTCGGTCTGCTGAAAACGTTCCATTCAGCGTGTTTCTTCCTTATGAATCTCTGCAGGTCCTCGGTTTAAAAAGTCCAGCCTGTTCTGGTACTTTCTATGGAGCAATCGGCCTCCTGCGAGGCCCCTGAATCTGACCAATCGTGGCCTCTCCTGAACCGATCACGAAACACAGCACTGCCCTCTTCAAAGAGGCAAAATTCTAGCGGTTTCCCACTGCTGAACGGAGACGATAAACAGCATCGCTTCATCGGATTACGTGCTTATGAAGACATGTCTGTTACGATGATAAACTCAATAACCAAGCCGACTGTTCAGCGTAATGACATTTATGGATGCACCGGTCACAGGAATCCTTCGGTGGAGGCAGAGACAGATGATTAAGATGAAGCTGCAGCCAGAGAGAGGTCTGTCTCCTGCAGGGCCCGTTCTGTGAAGGAACAGGCTCCTTCCTGGCACAGTTCTTCAGCATGATATTAGAGATATACCTCCCTCCCTTTTCTAAGGAGTTGTTTTGATGGTGGTTGTCATGACGATTTTCGGCATGGTACTATCCGGTGAGGGCAATGCTGACGCTCTTGGTTTACGTGGGTGGTGCTCGTCCCACATCCCTAACCATGAACACGAACGGCTGTTATTAATAACCTGGCAAAGGGAGAAAGGTGCCCACAGTTTTTTAAAGTGCAATATTTGTCTGTTCTTGTTGTTTCACATGGAAACACAGAAAAGCTGTTAAAGTTAATTTCTCAGCTCAGGTTGTTTCAAACAATAAAATGAAATATACAATGCGCAAGATGGGGGTGGTGCGGTGTTGTTAAGGGGTTTCTTCCCCAAAGTCCAAATAGATACCGAGGCTAATTGGAGATGCCAGTAGGTGTGCATGTGTGAGTGAACAGTGTGTGTGAGGGTGCCCCATCTTGGGTTGTTCCCTGCCTTGTGCCCATAGCCTCCAGACCCCCATGACCCTAAACTGGATGGATGGATGTGTCATGTCTTCCTGAATTTGCAATTAAAAATGTGGGAAAGAGAATGAATGAAACATAATTTTCTGTTCCCCTTCCCCCTTTCTCTATAGACGTTCATCCATCCAACCATTTCACTTATCAGCTATTTGATTGTGGTTGCTATGATTCAGTGTTTATCTCAAATTTCCTAAGGCACAAGGGCTCCCTGAACAAGAAGCCAATCCATCACAAACTTAGGACAGCATAAGGGGGAATGGTACCAGGAATCCAAAAGGAAACCTGGGACCGGAACACAAATTCAGGACAGGCATATCAGAGGGCAGTGAGAGGACCATTCAGGCCTCCTGAGGCAGCAGGATCTGCTCAGCATGGCCTACCCATGAATCCGAGAGTCTGTTTCATTTAATATTTTCTTCAATACTTCAATTGTTTTTCTCTCACTATTTATGGACTATTTATATTTATAGACTGGTAACTCACATATCTACATCTTAGTGCTGCTGGAACTACTGGGACATATTTGATTAAACAAGCATTTCTACAACCAGTTGTACTGAAGCTGTGTTATTTGTACACAATAATGGCATTTTTTTCAGGTTTAATATATGAGATGCACCAGACTTCTGACAGTAGATTTTATAGGGTAGGCCAAGTAATCTGCAAAGATTGCAACTGTACTTTATGGTGTGACGTATCAATTACAAATCAATAGTAGAAATTCATAATTTATTTGCTACACGTCAAACAGGATTGGTCGGCACGTATGCAGAACCAAACACACTAGAGTGATTCATCTGCAGATGTTTTGGTTAAGGAGTGTATTGCATACAGAGAAAGCAGTGGTGGCAGTGATTTTTTTGAGGAACATCTCTAGACTGTCGTGTTCTGTGTCAGAGATGGGGGAGAATAGAGGGTGTGCATCAGCAGCCAGATCCGTACTGTTTGAGTAGGTGTAACCCACCTCGTTTTCTGGAGATGTTTCTGGAGAGCCCGGTAACAGTAGGAAGAGCACGCTTCTCCTCCCACCTGCAGTATCTGTCCCTAGGACCGCTGAAGCACTTCTGCACCTTTTACAGACAGTGACTCAACACCTTATGCTCACTTTGGTCAGATCCAAATAAAATGGATGATAATAAAGTAAGCCGCTGAGTGATGTGTTTCAATGAGCAGATTATTGATTCTACATGTCATTTCACGTAAGCCATATCTCTTTCATATTTTGCCATATCTTTAAATTAAGCTTGAATTCCTCTGAAAACATTTCTCAGATGAACTAAAAAAGAATCATAGTAACAGAGGCAGGAGAGAAAAAAACAGCCTTTGTTTTACATGCCTCTGTTTTGGTTGTTTTGGAGGAAGAAACCCTACATAAGATCTTCTTGAAGGCACCTTTCCAATAGCTGTTGTTATTAGTCAGCCCAGTGCTCATGAGGAGCATTTGTTGTAATGAAGTCTGAAATTCCCTCACGCTGAAGTTTCCACTGGAAATGGATTCACTGCTGGATGGGGATTGGCTCGGCTTGGAAGGAATGCTAATCATAGCCGATGGTCACCGCTTCCATAATGGGCGAGAAGAGGGTTCGCTTGTATTTGTCAGGACATTGTTTAGCTGCAGATCTCCATGGATGGCTGCTGCTGCTTCCCCATTTTCATGAGCTCCTGCACTGAAACCCTCAACCCTTCCTTGAAACAGTAACCCAACAATGAGTTCCAGTCTTACTTCCTGCCCATTACAGTGAAGCCTTCCTGACATGTGACCTCCTCCTCTCTGCATGCACCCTGAGCTGCCGGGTTGTCACGGTGACATCGAATGGTGTCCATCTTTTTTTCCATGCCTGCCTCACTTCCAGGTTTTGGGCTTGTAGGTTTTTCTCAAGCATGTCATTCCCAAAGCTTGACTCCTTCAACATCTTCGTTGCTGTGTTAGTGGGGGGATGATGGATGGAGTCTGCTTGGCAGAAGGCATTTATTTGTGATGAAGGAGGGCTTAAACCGCTTCCATCCATCAGGGACTTGAATCCTTGCATTCCTTTCTCATCATCTGGGGCTGCAATGGCACATTTTTATCCATTTTGGAAGCATGTGCAGCCAGTCCACTTTGTCTGATTCAATCCTCTGGATTGTTGAAAAGAAACCTGGAAGGATGCATTGCTCGCAGAAGCTAGAAGGATTTGCTGGACAAAGCTACGGGCCCATCGATCCATTATGGAGCACATGGTTGAGCCCAAAAGCCAGGCCCCATCACAGCTGTTGTGCTCATTGAAATGACCTGGGGTCCATTCATTGGCTCACCACCATTTAACCTTTGACCCCGGCTCATACTCCTCAGGCCACGGAAAATCCATGAGAACTAAGAATCGGAGGAGAGATTCATTTGTTTATTCATTTATGTATTTTGTTGTTATGGCAGCAAGAAAGACACAGATGGCTTAAGTTCTCTTGTTGAAACCTGAGCGTCAAACAGATCGATGGATAGACTCGGCATGCTTTAAGCTTTTCTGCATCATTCCGATCACGGATCTCGTGCTCATTACGTGCGCGGGGAGGGGGCACTGACCTGATCTCCTGTGAGCATGGAGGAATGGGAACAGTCCTGTATGAGAATGATAACTAATTATGTGTTAAATTAGCCAATTGTCATGCTGTCTGATTACAGAAGGCATTTCCAACAGATGGAGTCAAGAAGTGCAGAAAGCGTATTATACCGTGCTGTAAATATTGTGCATATTGTATCCCCTGAATCAGGGAGGGGGGGCAGTTGTGTCTAGGCACGCCCCAAGATTCTCTTCCGCCACACCCTGCTGTCTGCAGCAAGCACAGTCCTACGGTGCTGGCTGAGGCGTGCAAATCAGCACCCCCGTGTGACGCCGCCTCGCTTGTCCCAATTACCCTCGGGCGAATCGCAATTTCCCCGCTCCAGGCCTCCAGTCCCGGCCACGTCGGAAAGCGAGGGAATCACACTCAGGGGGCCGGGAGCTGATCCTGCTGGGAAATGACATTCCAATTCACCACTTTGCCAGTGGTCCCTCGCATGGATGAGCCAGACCAGTTTACCTGCGCTCCTATAGCTGAAATACACTCACAGATTCATAGGCCCCACTGTCCACCCCCTGGCCCTAAACACTAGCCTATATCTGGGCATTGGAAAGCACTGAGCGTGCGCAGAGGCTGGGGAGAATGTAGGGAGTAGTACTACCTCCAAAGAACAGATTTGTGACAGCTGTGAACCTCAACGGAACATGCAGTTCCCTGAATATGGGGATCACAGACAATGATGAAGGACGTCGAGTGGGAAGTAGATTTTTGATGCCCCTTTCCCCCATTCCATGGTGAACACCAAGCGTCCTTCGCCATCTCTCCATCTCACACCGTTTCGGCTGAGACAGAGGCCAAAATGTCCTTAGCTCAGTGTTTCCCAACCCGGTTCTTGGGACCCCCAGATGGTCCACATTTTTGCTCTCTCCCAGTCTGTGGGTCTCCAGGGACAAGGTAGGGAAACACGGCCTTAGCTACATGATGCCCTGTTCCAGCAGGGGCATATTTAACATGGCAGTGCATTCCCCCAGCATCCCTGGATGTCTTCATCCAGGAGATGGTGAAGGACACCGTGCCCCACAACGCTGACAGCCTAATGCCTGAAGGGACACGATGAATACTGAGCATTTACCATTACTTGTGCCGTTGGCTGTCCTGTAATTCTATCGCTTCTGAAGGCTAATAAAATGCGGTGCATATTAAAGATTAAAGATGCCTGCTGCCACCGGATTCTTTCCATTTTTACTGAGACATGCTCTCACAGCTTAAGGAGTCATGCTCCGTTTGTCCTGTTGTATGATCATTTTTCCATCCTGTTTTGTCTCAGGTGTCTAACCGAAAATGATGATGTCCTCCCAGAGTTGGATGTTACGTATCCCAGGCATCGCTCCAGTGGTCTCTTCTCTCTGGTCGATTGCTGTGACAACGAGCCTGACTGGGCGTTAAATGATTTTGTGTGGAGGTGAGGTGACTGAGTTATCATGTGTGTCAGGTACTGAGAAACCGGAGGTGGCTGTTGGGTGGAGGAACATCTAAGGTGCTGGGGAGAGGCCCTAGAGAAGGAGGAGGGAGAGAGAGGGGGGAATGCCCTTTTATTTCAGAAGCCATTTTCAGGCACTAATAGAACAGAATACAATAGAATGCCTTTATTGTAACTATAAGATACAATGAAACTCAGGGTGTGTGATTAACCCAGTGATGCCTTGAGATAGATGTGAATATTAAGGGAAAAAAGATAAACTACATTAAGTTAAATTAATAAATATAAGTATATAAAATACACAGAAGTAGTAGAGATTGGAAGTGATTGTGCTTATAGTATATAGCAGCATATTTAGTATAAATATATATTACTCTTTATATACAGTATGTAGTTGTTGTGAAGGTCAGAAGATAGATACTGACGCAGATCAGCTTCGGGTAAAGGTAACCGGGGGGCAGAGCCGAAGACTATGGTCGGTAATCCGGGCGAGGGGCGGGCGATCAGCATCGGTACTGAGAGTGATGGGCAGAAACACAAAATCTAGGAAGCGAAGCAGGAGTCGAAACACAGGGAACCGGACACAGGGAAAATTGCTCGAACTCAGGGCACACCATGAAGATCTCGCATAGATCAATAATCCGGGTCACCATAAATAGAGAACTGATCAGGAGAGAACTTGAAAGGGCTGGGATAGGTATGTCTAAAACCGGAGCAACCGGCAAAACCAGAAAACGGGGCAATAGAGCTTGTCTCCTCAGGGAAGCCCTATCGGTTGGAATCCCCAGGGGGCGTGGCTGGGATGATGATAAGGATGCCCCGGGTCGATCCATGACAGTAGTATGAGATAAGTATGTATTACAGTAGTGCAATCATGAGTACAAAAGTGCAATTAGGACAAGTGTATATATGAATAGATGACCAATATATGGTATATGTACAAATGAGCATTAGTAACAGAGGTGTGAGAAAGCATCATTCAGGATGAGAGCGCTAAGGTAGGAGCTGATTCTCATCCTGAAGGTTTGGGAGTGAAAATTCCTGTAGTGTCTTCCTGGAAGCATGGCACCAGATGACACGCACACTCTGCATGGGTAATGAGGAGCCCCCTCGTGCCGCCACGTCCCTGCCTCTGCCGTGGGCTCCCGGAGACGAGGCATCTTTCGGTGTTTACGGCTCAGGGAGGATAAACACGCCACGCAGAGTCTGACAGACGGACCCACTTCTGCCAAACCTGTGTGAAAGCGGGCGTTCTATTCTGGGAGCAATTAAAAGGAAAAAACAAGGAGGGATCTCGCAGTCACACCTGCACGGTATGTTGACATCCGAGGCTGTCGCTGCTGCTTGGCAGCCGCAGGGGGCCCTAGTGCTGGCTTATTATGGGATGGTCAGGGGCCCTCAAGGTTTGGGCTTTGCTGTGGTGCTCCAAGAAAAGTTTAATGCACGGAGAGTCTCTGTTCTGAATGCCAGTACAGAAGATACCATCGATGGTTTTCAATCGGAAACCGGTGTAAAAAGTATTTAAAAACCTGATGCTTAACCAGGAGCGTAGTTAGAGATGAATGGATAGGGGGGCCGAGTCTTTACTAGAGGGGCATGATGGCAAGCTATTCATAATTTAAGCCAATAAATACACCTTTATTTGGGGGGCCTAAAAACATTCTAGGGGGCTAAAGCCCCTGAAATATGGGCTTAATGACACCCCTTTGCTTAAATATGCCGGGTTCTGATTTTAGGCTTCCGCAGCGTCTCCACAAGAGTTGTCTTGCTTGACAATCAACGTTTAACCCACTGGTTCCTCTTATGGCTGCAGTGTGGTGTTGATGGCACTGTACCGGGAAATTCTGGATCACTTAGCTTTTTCTGCCTGTCCTTCACAGTTGACTCATTTCAGATCCGCCTTACACTTTGCTGCGTACTCCCAGTCTTTAGGCCCCATTAGCTCGGAGCGCTTCCCGCTAGTGCCGCATTGCCGTTGGCAGTCAGCTCTTCCTCATCTCCCCCCTCTGAGTCACAGGTCCTCTCACACACATCTCCACCACACTGCTATTTCTGACTAGATGACACCCAACATCCCCCCCCCCCAAAATAGAGACTGCCTCGGGATGATCTGTCACATCCTTCCCTCCCAGATCTCCCCATCAACACCACCCTAACCCTTCTCACATCATATCAGCAGCAAGGTTCCCGGCGATAATGATGTCGTCTCGTCTGCGAAGAACGGACCATCCGACCCGTCATCATCCATCCGCCTGCTGCTCCACCCAGCCTCAGCCCAGAACCTTGCTCCATCACGCCTGACGAGCACCTCCGCCTGAAATCCAGGCCGTCGATAACATGCCCTGAACACCCTATACTGTACATGCCTGGTTTAAAATGCTTGGGCTGCATTTATTCTCTTACATTAACTGCAAAATGAATGTTGTTTGTATAGCTGCCTGCAGGCTCTGTGTATTTTAATGAAAATATGGGGAAAATAATCATTCTGGCTAAGAGTACCGGATTAAGATATTTATATAATAGAATAACCATGCCCTATTATTTCCTGTGGGAAGTTTTCATGTGTCCCATCTCGCTTTCTGTGAGAACCACAAATGTACATGTACATGCAGGTGAGTTTTGGGGTCAGAGTGCAGCCAGCATTCCTGGAGCAGTTGTGGTTCAGGAGCTTTTTCTGAAGGACCCAACTGGGATACAAAACCACAAGCTTCCGGACACACAGTAAACAATAAAACTTTATGATTCTATAAACGCCTCAGGACCTCTTGCTGCTGTTTTTTCTTTTTACCTTGACGCGAATTTGTTCATTATTTACTCTGGCTTTTTATCTCTCCGGTTTGGGTCGTCCGAGAGCTTTTCCTGAATGAAAGCCGGTCCGAAGCCAACAGCCACAAACTGCAGCAGGGAGCCAAGAGAAGACGTCGACTCGACCACGAGGCATTGGCCGGTTCCTGTTTTCTGTCTGGTTTTGGCCAGCTATAGCCTGCTCACTTTTATGCGAATAAATGCAGCTCCAGCCAGGGATTTAAAATAATGAAACATAAATTATGTTATAATAATAGTTAACAAAAAAACAAAGTGCTGGCATCCTGTCCCGGGTGTACCCTAACCTTTTGCCCCACGCCGCCTGGGATGGGCTCCAGCCCCTGACCAGGAGAAGCAATTTGAAGGTGGATGGATGGATGGATAAACACAGGGCAATAAATGGGCATTGTGCAGTTATTATAAAAAAGGGTAGTTTAATGTGTTCCCCAGGCTTGAGATTTGTTATTGTTCACCATGACTGGATCCTGAGGTAGTCGCCTGCCTGTACTCAGCAGAGAAGTCCTAGTTTAATCCCTCATCGCTTGTCCCAAGTACTGATAATTTGCAAGCCGTAATCATGACCATGAAACACCAGTAGTATTCCTGGATGAAATTCCTCACCATATTTTAAATGGCCATTTCGGTTAAACTCTGGGTTATTTTCGGCCCATTTGTATAAATCACACCGAGGTCCGTGTTTTCACTCGTGACCCGCTTCTTCCTGTTCGCTGTCAGCTTCGATTTCTCCTTTCGCTTAATAATGAAGTAACTCCCCCCCCGCCCCAAGCTGTGGCCTTTGGGAAGAGCTGAGTCCCGGAGTCCCTGTTAAATCATGCGGCTCGGATATAATCTCGCCTGTCAGGATGTCTAATTACGTCAGCCTGGAGCGGCGAGGACGCCCGGCCCTGCTGGTTGCGCTGTCCATCCTCGGAAGCTCTGGGAGGAGGAACAGCCGGAGTGTTTCTTTCCGGAAATGCTGCCTTGTGTCCTCGGACCCACCCCCTGAGGGGGGGGAAACGGTTCCTTGTCCAGAATGCAGGGGATATGGAGGGCGGTGCTACCCAAGGCCATAGGAAAGAGTTTGATATTGGGGGGCTCAGTGTAATAATTTAAATATAAAGGTAATTTTTTTTTGGTTGGGGGGGGGGGAGTGAACTTAAAACAAATTCAATATTGAGAGGTAGTGCACATCCTCAGTACCCCCCCGCCCCCAGTTCCTATGCCCCTCGCACTACCTCTACTCGGGGATCTGCTAAATGGACTTTACGATGTGCCCAGTATGGCACCAGCATACGCTGTATAGAAACGTGACGGGTGCCCAAGGCTAGAGGAAGCTCACACGCAGCCAGAAGCGCATAAATTCGGAGTGGGGTGGCCACTTAGCCCGGCATAGCTCCCTGGGGCCTGCTTTGCTGGCTTTTATGAGCTCCAGCCGGGCTCAGACTCTGGCGGCTTCATCTGAGTTAGCGGCCCCTGGTTGGTTGCGTTACTCGAAGGCGGCTCGGCGCTGTCCCTTAATTTAGGGAGAAGAACGGTACAGTCCAACTTCAGCAGGCTCGTGGATTATAGATGTGGTCGTGGGCTGTGATTCCTGAACCGGTGCAGAGAGTGGTAGCCTATCCTGTCATCATTCCTATCAGTGGTTCAAATACATGTTTTTCCATGAGACGACATAGAACAGCGTGGCTGTGGGCGAAAATATCCATCCGGGATGACCAATTACAGGGCCCGAGCTAAATTTATCCAATTTCAGCTGTTAGTGGCTTTTCATCATAAAGATCCTAGTGTCTACAAATTCATAATTAGCATCTAAAATTACTGCAATTAACATCCATTCTTTATGTTTCCCAGTACATGGACATCATCCCTCTACTAATTTGTTTTGTTTAATCACAATGTATTTTTGTTTATTCTGTGTTTGTTTCTTGTCTCGGTGTGTCATTGCCAAATCAGTTCCACAAGTGAATATTTAATGAGCTTTCACAGCCATATATAATGCTTTCATTTCATATGTGGCTATGACAGTACATTTTAGGTTTGGTCCCCTAAATGAGGCTACTTTGGATATCTGTTTTGACGCAATGTTTTGGGTTGTTAAATAAAGACATTTTTTCTCTTATCTAGGTTAAACAGGCGTAAGTTTAGGGCTGAGATCCATATCACAGCGCCAGTTAATGGGCTGATGTTAATGGTGTCTCTTCTCTCTCTCTCTAAATTCACACCCCCGCCCAGTCGTCTTCGTGTTCACGCTCTAACTCACCCGCAATCCGATTCTGAATCAGCAGCTTCCGGCTAAATTACACCCTCCGGCTAACAACACCGTTAATCGCAGGCGCCCATCTCAAGCGGCGTGAAGGCGCCGTTAGCCAACATTGCTAATCACGGTAATTATGGTGGCGGCCTCTGTGTGGCAACGCAGCACAGGTTCCCCAGGGCTCCAGTGAAATGCCCCACTTGTTGCCGCTGCAAGTAGCACTTGGGATGGCGGCCGACTTTCCGCAGGGGGCAGTGTGGTGTCGTGCCTGCTGTTTTCGTCTTTCTGCTCCGCCCCAAGAGGGAGGACCCATTACAACTGGAACATATTTCTCTTTGTGGAGATGTGGGCCAGCTTTGCCTCCCAGTCTATGCAGGGAAGGACGGCGAGAGTCATTGCTACACATTTATGAGACACAATGAGTGATTTAAGCCCCTGTTTCATATGAACGTGGCCAATCCTCCTATTTTAATTTGTTATATTCGTATATTTGTATGTATTCTACATGTTTTAAATATATCTTCTCTTTTATATCAACAAATACATTCAGCAGGAGCATTTGAGGGCCATGGATACCTTGGCAGAGGACCCGGCCAGTACTTTACACAGTAGAGGCCCCAAGATATACTGTTGGGGCCCCCTCCTCTACAAAATCTACAAAGCGCCCCCCCCGCCAGAAATCTACCCATACAGTGTTTGAGAGTGACAGCACAAACGGAGAGGCCCAAGTTGACATTTCATCAGGGGGCCCAGAATTCCCAGCTACACCCCTGACACTCAGTGTATATAAAGGGTTTAATGATTCTCCAAATCCACAATTCACACCTCAATTTTTGAGCCATGGTTCAGTTCATACCTCTTTTTTATTTGTTTTTTTTTTTTTTTTGCTGGGGGGTGGGGGTTAATAAGGAACAAAACAGTGTGGAAAAATTCTGTTTTATTAGTCACCAACAATTTGTAAAACTAAAGAGAAGAAAAAAGATGTTAGATTAACTTAACTGTATAACCATGCAAACAAAAATAACCTAAATGTTCCCACATCGCTGTCTTGAATGTGCCTGGGTGCTCTGCAATCCCAGTTATTATCCATCTTGAGCTCGTGAAACTAGCCTAGCTTTTGCCACTGGTGTGGTCACTCGATCATCATTGGACCAAAATAGTCACGTGACACACACAGTTGGAAAACAATGAAACATGTGCAATGTGTATTACTTACAAAATATACAGCTTACCGTAACTTTAAATAGAATAATAATTTTGCGATTTACATGTGTTAAAGTGTTAAGTGCGAAATGAAAAATGAGTTTTGTAACATTAGTTATATAATGAGAGCCGAACAGGCTGCACCTGCAGTAGTGGTAATGGGTTGGGCAGAGGGGAAATGAATATTTTTACCATGGTTTCAGTCTCTGTTTCTGAACCGTTTCACCATTATTATAAACTCTTTATTATGTACCCCTATGCAGTACCAAGTAAGACCCCATTTTGAACAGAGAACAGCTACAAGGGCAGATGAGTTGTGCATTCAGAGAAGCCTTTCTGCCCACTACTGCTGTACTGAGCTGTTATTTTTACACTTGTGACCTTCCTCTTAGCTTTAAGGAGCCTGGCCGTTCTCCTCCACCCTTTCTCATTAACAAGGTGTTTTCACCCACAAGACTGCCGCTGACTCAGTGCCTTTTTGTTTATCACACCATCCTCCGTAAACCGAAGACGTGGCAATGTGTGAAAATCCCCGGACGGCGGCTGTTTCTGAGATGCTCAAACTGCCGCGTCTGGCAGCAACAATCGCCCGGCGTTAAAAAGCTTTTAGGTGCCGCATCTCAGCCACGCTAACACTTTGCCGAACAGTGGGTGACCCTCTTGACTCCGCCCGTGCACTGTATTCAGTTGCAGAGATGCGACTGGCCACTCAGAAGAGCAGGTGCAGCCACTAAACAGGCCTCTGAGTGTCCTTGCTATTCATCTCGGTCAGCGCCTGCGTCTTTATCCGGCAGGAAGCCGGCTTTGCCACGGAGGTGTGCTGAGGCCAGCGCTCCACTTTTCTGGCTTTGTGTAAGACACGGCGCCCTCCGAAGGCTGTGTGTGCGTCAGCTGTGGCAGCAGGACATGCCTTGTGGGCCCTGGGGGCCGCCCCCTTAACCGGGACCATAAATCACGGCGCCCTCGATTATGACATGGCTATGCAGAGCAGTTAAGCATCCAGGTCTGGGGAGAATGCATTGGGGCACTGGAGGCTGGTACGCACGCTGGGGGGATGGGAGGCATCTCGGCCACATAATTAAAAAGGCGGACGGGAAAAGTAATGTGTATCGTGGGGCTCAGTGCTCTGCCTGAGGAAGTATGTGCAGTCATGTGACTGGGGGTGGCTCCCGGGATGGAGCTAAGTCAGGTGACCTGACCTTCCTTCAGAGTCCCTGTTATTATGTGAGATAGTCAGTTCTGTTTTTCCCTGCCCTCACTGAGCATGCTCCACCCCACTCCCACACGCATCACTTCCTGTCAGTCCTCTTTTCTTTACATCTGATGTTTCCTGTCTACCTTCTGCTTTTGCTAGCCCAACCTCTGATCCCTTAATAGAGCCCCACATCACCCCATCCCCACGTCACATGATCATACTCGTTGTCCCCAGAGGTGTAGGAAAGAGTTTGATATTGTGGGGGACACAACTTAATAATTTAAATACATAGGTCTTTTTAATATGGGGGGGCTATGCAAATGTATCCAAAACCCTGTCGGTTCCTGTGCCTCTAGCTGTCCAACCTGCAGCAGGTCCAGTTTCCCCAGCATTTTCAGAGACCCGAACGGCCCACACGCACATCCGCGATCACTACAGGCCGCACACAAACTGTGCCCACACACGCAGCCGCACACGTGCATATGGGTACGAGAAACAAATGGCAGTTCCTTGCTTAAGCGATGCATATTTGTTTATTTATTTATTTCGACATCTGGTGTCTCTTTAATTGCGTGTTGAGCCTATTAATTTTCTTAATTAAGATTAAAGGAGGAAGTACGCAATCACTGGCATTCCATTTCCACAGCCGCCACAACGCGAACGAGTCTCTGACTGCACTAATTACGTTTCGCCGCAGCAGTGAAGTGCTCCCCAGGATGGCCCCCTAATGGACGATTAATTAACGGTCCCATAGCGAGGGTGCCGTCTCACAGTACCGGTACATCTTTTCGATTTCAAGGCACGAAGGCATGTGGGTCAGAATGTTCTGCTCTAGTTGCCTTACAACCACAGATCCATATCCTCCTCACTGCACTGCCTTGGCACAGTGTTTCTCAATCCGGTCCTCAGCGACCCCCTGTCAGTCCACGTTTTTGCTCCCTCCCAGCTCCCAGCGCACCTGTACCAGGGACTTTGTGTTCTTGATTGGCTGGAAGCAGGGAAGGATCAAAAATGTGGACTGTCTGGGGTCCCTGTGGACTGGGTTGAGAAACAGGCACAGTATCCTAAACCAGTGAATCACACACCCCCTCCTTCTGGTCAGCCTTGCCCACAACCCCCCAAACCCTACTAACTCTGTCCTACTGCAGCGCTGAGTGTCTTGGGCAGATGGTGTTCAGTAACCTCCTTAGAGCGTTCGACCCCCAAAGTGTCCCACCCCCATGCAGCACCCCCCCCCCCAGGAAAGCTCAAGTGGAGGGTCGTGCCCCCTGACCCTGAAAACTTAAAATTAGCCCCAGCGAATCAGATTAACTTAATAGGAGGACATGCTGCAGCAACTGGAAGGGGGGGGGGCTGGGTTTGCAATTCTACATACAGAGCTTTAGCTGGAATGAACCTTGGGATAAAGGTAAAGTGGAATATTATCACAGCTTTAAGTAGTGGGGGGGGGCACTTACCAATCAATCAATCAATCGATCACCTTGGGACAAACCCGACCAATCACCTGCCTTGGGCTTCAGCCACATGGAGGACTGAACAAAATTAGGGAAAAGCCCTGGGCCAGCATGACGTTCTGTCTTAAGATTGATATGAATGAGCAAGCATGTGATGTGATGCCCTCTGACCCTGAGCATCATGAGCAGTTAGGAGATGGATGGATGGATGGATGGATGCTGTGTAATGGGCCTCCAGGCTTCATTCTCAACTGCTGATGTGTGCAAGTCTTAAAAAAATGGGATATGCCCAAAGAAAGTGCGTGTGTAAACGACAAATAAAGCTTAATTTCCCTGAGCAGTGGTACGAGACTGATACCTTTTAACCTCGACAGGAATGAGAGCGCTGAAATCTAAAGGCCCCTGTGGCCCCGGGGGCAGGCGCAGTTGAAGGTGTACCTCGGGGTGCCCCTCTGTGCCCTTCACGGCCGCACCGGTGGCCTGCCCTCCACGTCTTTCCTGGGGTGGCACCGCCACCGATTAACAGAGGTATATAGGGAATAAATCCTTTAGGATTCGGCATAGCGCTCTGCGACGCTGTGACGGGAACCGCGCCGGCCCAGCCGTAGTCGTGACATTTACAGTGGCTCTCTCAGAGAGGTGCCCACGCAGCTCGCCGCGGGCATCACCCACTTTCCACCTGGCACACTAATTTATTAAGTATAACGGCCTGGCTAGGAATATAAACGCCAAACCGCGCGGAGACATGCGACGGGGCGCTGCAGGGAGAGCTCCTTCATTCATCTGTCCCTGTTCCAGGATTGGAGGCGATTCCCGAATGGACCATTTTCCCGGCTGGTGAGTAGCATGCGAACAGTAAATTGCCGCCCCGGTGCTGTCAAGCCGCCTAATCAGGGGGCAGTCTCCTCAACACGTGCTCCTCCCCCACCGGGTGCTTTTATTTCTTAATAGCGAGAAGCTTTGGCGCTTGTGGCTGTGACGCTGGCTCCGGAAAGTTCCATTAGACATATCTGTCCTTATTCTGGTCACCTGTCATCTGAATAAGGAAATCACAGGACTCTGGTACAGCGTGTATAATACCATCGCAGCCCCCCATGTGATCCAGTCACCCCTGTGTGGTTTTTGAGGTTGAGCAGCTTGCTGTATTCCTTCCCCTCCCTGACGGCATTAGTGCCACTCCTGCATTTACACCTCATTCCCAGGGCAGGACCTACCCCCCAGCACAGTGGGCAATCTTTATTCCTTTAGCAGAAACTTATCCAAAGCAACATGCAGTTCAAAAAGCAGAGTGAGCTAGTCATAGGAGCAATTGGGAATTGAGGGCCTTACTCTGGAGCCCAGTGATTTGTGGGAATCATTGAAATTATGCTGCTGACCATGGGATTCAATCCAGCAACCTTCTGAATGTAGCTGCAGCATCCTACCCATCAGAGCCACAATCCAGCTGTATGCATAGAATAAGGTTGTCAGGAACTGGTTAGCATTACTGCATTCTCTCCTTCTGTGAGAAATCGGGACATACTCATTAAACAAAGGGTCTGGGCCACACTGGCTAATTCTCCAGTGCATCTTAGTGAGTGCTCATTGTCATATCCAGCTCTGGATCAAAACGATCTTATTTCCGGCTCTGGGTCTCTCCATGTTAGCAATCTGCTAGTGAGGGCAGATGACTGTGACAAAGTGATTTTTGTTTTAGTCTTTTTATGCAGTGATTGTCTACATACAGTACATACCTAGGAAGGTCTTTGAGGTGGCACCAGACCAGAATCAAAACCACCAAAACACATGGGAGCAATTTGAGTCCCAGTCTAAAATTGCAGACTCACAATCCATTTTAGCCATAAGCAGATTTCCGACATAAGCGTGCCTACATCCGCACACTAATTGTTAGTATATTACTGTCATCTTTTTCATTTTTGATTGAGCCAGCATTTCGCCCCATGGCAGACCATAACGGGGTGTAAACCACCCCTTGCTGTACGATGCAGCATTCCTGCACAGAACAGCACTAGGAGATGCATTCTGGGTAAATCCTCCGGAAGACATGGATAAAGGCTTCCCATTTGTTTGGTAATACGGAGTTTGTGTACTTAATCCCCATTTCTTTTGATTTAGGACTTCATACGGCTTCTGCGTGGAAGACAACCATATATCACCACTAAGAATAACACGGGATGTCAGTCTGACTATCCTTCAGCTAATGTTAAGAAACCCAGTCTTACAAACATCCACTGGATGTATATTATATTACTAAAGTCCCTTGTCTTTGCACCTGTAGATTTGTGGGCCACAGACGGGGGAGGGGGGTGGAAGCTGTGTGGAGATGACGGCGGTTCAGCTCAACAACAGTGCTGCACCTGCTCCATCATTTGCTTTGGGACCTTTATGCTTTGAGATCAGTGAGATCATGGGAAAAGCTCAGATACTGTAAAAGTCACGTTTGCGTAAGTCTGAGCTCAATCATACGTCTGGGCTACGGCAGCTGTTTTTGTCATTGTCATAATAACAATACTGTACACTTCTGTAACTGTCATAGTCATAAAAGCATACTTTGCAATTGTCATTAAAACATACCCAAGCACCCTTATAATTGTTATGAAGTCCTTGTTATCGGTGTTCTGCTCTCTGGATGTCGGTCTAGGCTTGAGAATTTTCTCTATCCCAGCCATAGCTTCTGCGTTAGCATGTAAGAAAAACAGTGACAGCAAAGAGCTCTTTCAGCATTTTGATCATGGTCTGGATTTTCTGTGAATTATCCCCATAGCCTGTCAAAGACGACAACTGCTGTCTCAGGTTGCCTTTGGGAAGGGAGGTCCTCTGACCTAATGACCTAAGCAGATAAGGCTGCCTCACTTCTGCCTGATGTGACGGGACCCACTCCGCCCCCCCAGCCCCCCAAATGTAGATGATTGATGCATTCAGATGCAGCATTGACTAATGTATTGGACTCCTCGGTCGTCCCCATGACAAGATGATAGACCACACAGGTGGGTGAACGGACGTCCTTAACATCAACGGGGCCTGGGGGTGTTAGCGCCTGGCCAGGGGTGAGTCACAGCACCCCCCAATAGTCACGACTGCACACACAGGAGCGGGATGGTGCCAACAGTCACCTCCCGTCCCAAACGCAGTGTACTGTATATATAAATTATCTTATGTTTGCAGGTGTTTCTTAAACGAAAGTCAAACATTCTCGTCAAACAAATGTAGCAAAATGGCCGCCTGTGTGTAAATGATGTACAGTGATTTTGCTTTAATTTTCCAAAAGAGGTCTCAGCTTGACTGTCCCACGTGTCAGAACTACTAACATACCACTTCTGGGGAGGGGGAGGGGGGGGAGTTGAAAAAAATGATGTTTCTCAGACTGCTGGTGCTCTATGGAAGCCAACAGACCTTGTCCTTTAAGGGCTTGGGGTGTGGGAGACTCACAGTTTGGACTAAATGTACTGTGGAGACTCAATAGATGATGTAGAAATGAGAAAACAAACATTTCCCAGAAAATATAGATGTTTTCTTCTTAAGTACACAATGTCAGGAATCCAATTTGAAACTTTGATTCCTCTGGAATTCATTTATATCCCCAAGGGGACATCTTCAATGAGGCCAGCTCTTTTATCCTTAATCACGCAACAGTGTGGTTAAATGATCCTCTCTTCTCCTCCAAGGTGGTATGATGTTTGGAGAACCGTATCACTGTTATGTCTGGAGAGTCCTGTTAGAGCGACCTCCAAATAGATTTCTTGAGGAACACCACCAGTGTGTCTTGCAGTGGGTGATTGCTCATCTTGGACGTAGAACACCACCAGTGTGTCTTGCAGTGGG
>JAODKC010000038.1:7464771-7479249 GCA_026777985.1 Mormyrops attenuatus
TCATCCTACTGGTCAGGAATCACCATGGAATCCCTTCACCCTATTGCCCAGGAATCACTGTAGAATCCCTTCATCCTGTTGGTCAGGAATCACCATGGAATCCCTTTACCCTATTGGTCCTCCTATCAGTCTGTTACTTTGCCCTGGCACAATGCAACCATGCATGCATGCATGCATGCATCTGTCCATCTTGCAACTTCTTATCCAGTATAAGGTGCATGGGGGCATAACATTTATCCGTGGAAGCACAGAGCACAAGGCAGAGGAACATACAAAACGGAATATCAGGCAGTAAATGAATCTTTAAATGTCTTGGTGGAGCAAATAGGATAGCGATCCAGCCCACCTGCGCAGTTCTGCTGAAAAGAGATGCACATGAAAGTCACCCATATGATCTTCAAACACTGCACTGAGGACCTCGCTCACCACACAGAGTTAGAGGGCTCGGGTTATTAGCCTGGCTAATGAATACACACACGAGGAATAGAGACGGCTTGGGCGGCGTGTCTGAGAATCCCGACACAGACGGCTCTGAAAAAGGCAGTGGGCTGCTCAGCCATATGTAATGTAGTGCCTTCAAAGAGGCCTCATGCTGGCTGAACAGTTTGATGTGCGAGAAGCTGACACATTTATCCCAAAAATGTATAACACTTCTGCTCCCCGCTGAAGGACGGGAGATACCAAAGGCCTGGAAATCTCACAGCGTTTATTGACAGGGAGGCGACTCTTCCCAGCATTAGAAAAACAGGCTCCCTGTGGAGTTGTGAATGCTACTGGAATCGGGAGGATTAGAACAACATTATGTGTTTTCTTTTTGCCCATGTGATTCTATTCATGCTCAGTCTTACTGTGGATATTTACTTTGGAATTCACCGAATGCTAAACATCTCTTTTGGCACACCGAAGCTCCTCATCTTTAAAGTTTAATTTTTATGAGGTGTTCCTGTTTCAGTAGTGCCTGGAAATGTCATGTCGTAACAAGTGGAAGCCTCTGAGAAAGTGACCTCTAATACGATCTGTCTCACTTGTACGTCATTTTGGATAGAGTGTCTGCTAAATAAATACAAAAATAAACGGGGTTTAATCAGGAAAGCTGATTTGTGCGAAGACTGACAAAGGAGGGGGGGTTGGATTCTTTGATTCTTCGGAGGAAGGGTTTAAAATGTCATGTCATGAGGAGAGGCAGCCGAGCTGAACTTTCCCAGTAACCAAACATCCCTGGGCTACTGGTGCACTCGGTACCGTCAGGAAAATCAGCAGGCTTGTCTCTCTTAACGTTGCTCATTCTCATCCAGATCTTCTCTGGAAAATCCCAGCTGAAGCGTTTTAAGGAGAAATTGGTTCCTGTTTCTCCTGAGTCATCCCGTGATGAACAGCCTTCCATGGATCTTCCATGTGGGTGTTCCAGTCAGTGGCCCGCGTGTTTGGTGATTGGGCCAGTCAGCTCAGCCCCAGTCCGGCCGGTCAGCTATCGGAGTTCTGAGGCCCCTGACAAACCAAACAAGCAGACAGACAGTGTTTGTCCTATCTGTGTTTTCCACAGTGTTGCTGCTGTTACATCCATCCATGTTTCGCTGACCCCTCCTAGGATATTATCAGATTTATCAGTCTGCTCAGTCTGTATAAGCAGTCGCACATTGATTCTCATTCAGTTCACATTTGACATATTCTATACTCTGTTCTGCATAAATAGTCTACCCCCTCTACTAAAACATAAATTACTGTTAGGTATAACTCCTGAGTGACTCTTCCCCACATCCACGTTTCCTTAAATGGATCAGGCTAGGCTGTGCCGTTCCTGGAAGGCTGCTGTACTCTATCATCCAGTCATGCTAAACATGCATCAATGGCCTTGTAGACACCGTGTAATGCTGCAATATTTATTTTTTCTTTAGTGGATGTAATATTGTCCCCCCCCCCCCCATCCATTATGGACGCCAAGAGGGTTTACCCAGACTGTACCCGGTGTGCCCGGTATAGGCTCCAGGGCCCTCCACAGTCCTGCACTGGGTAAATGGGTGGAGGATGGATGGATGGATGGATGGATGAAAGAAATATCCAAACTGTGCTATGTGTACTACATGCTGTCACATCAGGCTTAGCATCAGATAGAGGCTCTTCCATGAGTCATTAAAAATGACATAAAACCGTATTTGCCCCAGTATCCATGGGAATTACAAAGCACAGAGGGTAGCTGTTGTGAGGTCCTGTCACATGCTCTTCCCGTCGTGCAGTGTCCGCTACATGCCTGCCCACTTTTGCACCTGCTTGGTATTTCCCCTTTTGCAGTAACACACAGAAATAAATCAATTTTTAATGCATCCTCTGAAATAACGTCACTCCTTTTGAAAGATCTCTAAAAAAACCAGCTGCTATTTTTACCCAGGCAAATTCATTCTAACCTTGAGGTATCAGAGAAGTTTTAAAAGACGACCATAGTGTTAAGTCTGATGTATTACTTTTCGGTAAAGTTACTCAGAGCACACCACACCAGGGGTTAAGGTGTCATCTACAACTTACGGATATTGCTGCTTCCGGAATCAGATGGAAATGAAATGAGAATAGCCTTGGAATCGCAAAGGGCTGAGGACCCTTTGTAAAACAAACCCCTGACCAACTTACTACTTGAGAAATTCTCACTGTGTATCACACAGACTACAAATCTTTATCCACGTAAAGACCTTGGCTAATATAAAGAGCATGGATAATAGATTATGTTATTTCTGACACTTTTCTGGATGGGGGAACCATTGTAACATGTGTATTTCCCCAAAGAATAAAAGAATGGATGAGTCTCAGTACCATGAGTCTGGGAAAGGCGTGTGCAGGCTATGGCGTTACTCAACGACGGACTTTGTATATTCTCACCGCAGCTCTTAATTAATTGAAGCCATTATTTGGATATTTAATCTCGTCAGCTGAAGCAACACATAAACATTAGTCTAGAACTTCTCAAGAGCCTGAGTTTGCAAGTGAGCAGTGTTCACCATCGTGCTTGAAGTGCGACATCGAGGCCTTGTTGGGTTAGGGTTAGGCCTTGTTGGGTTAGGGTTAGGCCTTGTTGGGTTAGGCTTAGGCCTTGTTGGGTTAGGGTTAGGCCTTGTTGGGTGTGCTGGTTGTCAGGTGATGAGCCCATTTGTTAAGTTCACTCATGCCTTGCTACTGACCATACAACACCCCGGGGCACTGTGTAGATCAGTAGGCTGGGATGTTGTGCCTGTGATCAGAAAGTTGCTGGTTAAGATCCCAAAGTTGGCTGAGTGATGTCACTGTTGGGTCCCAGAGCAAGGCCCTTAACCTACAATTGTCCATCTCTACCTTCTCAAAAAACAAACTGCCATAAACCATCCCTTAAATAAATAAAATATAAATGATTACTCACTGATGGGTGTGCAGACTCTGATGCCCTGTCTAATATTTTGTGTTACTTCCATCCAACCACCACCCAGTCTTTTCACTGGCAAAGGGTCATTGGGGTATGGAGTGTGACCCCCTGAGCCACAGTGTCGCCCTTGCTTCTGGTCCTCCTCCTTGTGGAAGCTCTCTCTGCTCACATGCCAAATCTCTGTATCTTCCATCCTAATGCCAAATAAGAATTTCCTCCCCCCAAATAACATGGTTCATTCCTTCTGTCTTGTAGGCATCTGCTTGTCTAAGCCCGACCCTAACCCTAACACCAATCACAACCCCAACCCTAACCCTAACCCTAACCCCAGTCCCCACCCGAACCCTTCCACAACCTCACCTCATACTGTGAGCCTCAACTTTTCCTGGGACCTGTTACACCTGAAGGTTATACCTTCCACTGCATGACCAATGTTCAAGCCGTACATGCTTTGACCTTGACTAAGCATTTGTAGTGCGTCATCATGATTCCACATGCAGGACACACCCAAGATGTCAGTTTAAACAGTCCATTTGATACCAGGAGCCCCCTAAGCTTTAAAAGCCACCAATTACTACACAGTTTGATTTGATTAATTTCAATATCATGCACTATAGCTTCATCTTCTCTCCACCAGGACGCAGGACATTTAATTCACGGCAAAAGAAAGCCGATATCTCCCTTCAGCTGCCTGCCGCATGATTCCCAAATCATGGAATGTCCTTGTCATTTCAAGCCTGACGCGGCATCTGCGCACCAGTGGGGTAAGCGGCCGCCCCGGTGACAACGCCAGGCTCCCTGAAGCGGTGGCTCGCCACGCATGGCGCTATCGTGGTTGGGCCTGAGTGATACTAATGCAGCCGGTTTGCCAGCTGCCTGATGGGTCACTCTCAGGCGCCCCTTCATACACGGTGCTTGCCCGATTAGCCCCCGCAGATACGTCCTGCTTGTACTGGGGGGGACGCCGCCCACTGTTGCTCTCCTAACATCTATGTAATGAAGGCTGGGGCTGATGGATTGTGGCATGACAGAACTGGTCCAGGAAGACAAGCCCTTTTAAGCAACATTCTACAGACGCCCTGGTTGTCATGCGCCTGCTACTCACTGACTCACTCCTTCCTTCCTGGGAGCCCAGAACTAGCCCCCACCCCCAAACTGGGGGGGTGGAGAATGCATGGCTCATCTGATTAGGACTGTGATCAGAACATCACCAGGTCGAATCTTGCGGCTGGCAGACTGACCCTAGCACTGGGCCCTTCAGCAAGGCCCTTAACTCCGGTTTGCTCCAGGGGTCGCTGCACGCTGGCTGACCCTGTGCTCAGCCCCCACACTTTCTTTTTTCAAAAAAGAAATGGGTCATATGAAAATTAAAAATTTACAGTGGGATACACTACCCCCCCACCCTCATTCAAGCACCTGCACCTTGAAAAATCTGTGCGCATCCCTGTGTTGGACCATATTGATGTTCCAGAGTCCCACATCCTGGCAAGGACATGCAGGGACCGGCCACATCAGGCTGCTTCAGAAGTATCGTCTTGGGTTGTGTTTGCATTTGCTGGGGAAATGGACCTGGTGCATGGCATCTAACATTGTAGAAACAAGAGAGGGGTGCCTGACGGCCTGATCTCAGGATGGCCTCCCCTCTGGAGACTGACAGCTGAATGAGCAACCTGGCTTTGGTCTTTTCGGGGACGACCCAGCAAGACGGCGCAAGCTCTGCCTCCTGGACTCACATCATCTTACTCCCCTCCGGCACCTACAACTGAACTGCCGACGGTGAACTGTACAGGGCCAGATGCTAACCAGGCAAATCTGCACTGTGGTTGACACCCCCCGCCCCCCAAACATGCCTGAAAGGCCATACCTCCTGCCTGCCAGAGTGGCAGAGGGAGATGAGAACCCGTTATCGGGAAGAGGAGAAAAAAAATATGAGAGATCCTTTGATACTGCCACCCCAAACCCTCAGTTTTACTTTGTTTCAAAAAGATCTTTGACAGGAGATATGCAGAGGTGGCAATTTCAGGTCCAGAAAGTAAAAATCCAGACCATGATTTACTTTCAACCAACCAGTTGACCATAAAGAGTACTCAATTGGTTGGTTGACACAAAATCTTGGTATGGATTTGTACTTTCTGGACCTGAAATTTCCACCTCTGGAGATATGGTGGAAATGATCTAACACCCCCAATTAGTCATCCAACACCCCCAATTAGCGTCACACAACGGGCACGCTAATTACATGCTAAATATTGTGTGCGCTCACTTTAAATGTAGTTATAAGGATCTGTAGTGATACAGCAGCTTCTGCTGTTGTAACCAAATCCTTTACAGACCAGGGCTGAAATTAAATCTTCTTTGATGTTTGACATACACCTTCCGGGACACACATTTGCGTTTTACTTCTAGGGAGCTGGAGTCTTCCGTGCCTGGTAGAAATCGGAGAGGCCACACTAACCTGCTGGTTAGCGTCACTGGACTGAAACTGTGGAGGTATATAAAATGATTAAGAGCCAAGTCTTGCAGAAGACAAGGCAGGTGACGTGCTTCCTAGCAGGAGAAAACCCTGTACAACATTTCAAATCACTTGTGTAGATACGGCTTAAACTAGAACATTCATAGGGATTTAATGAGAGAAAATCTCAGATCATCCCTCTCATTACCGGTAAATAATTGCTGGAGAATAGTTCTCGGTTTCACCTTTGGAGTGCGTCACACTCTTTTGACATGATTCAGGTTTTTCCGTCTTTTTTTCCCTACTACAGGATTTCAATGTACTATTGTGAGCTCTCTGCCAAAGCGCACGCACACACCGACCTACAGATACATTAAGGTAACGCGTTTCACGTTGTCTGGCTGCATGAAGACTCAACAAAAAAGAAAACTGGGCCTCATTATTTCAAGGTTTCCATAGAAACATAGCACGTAAACAGACCACAACACTGACGGGAACGGGAATGGAGTGTTTGTGTCTAAACACAATGCTGGTTTGATACAAGGCGAGGGTGTCCAAAGGAGGTCTACCTGTAGAGGGCACTAGAGGTGTGGTTGGTATGGAGGAGCCAAGAGGCGGAGGTGGGAGTGACAGAATAAGTGTTCCCCGCCTCTTAAAAAGGGCTGCGTTTAAATTTAGCAAACCAAGTACACTGACCCCAAGGCCCAGAGAGATCCATATCATTAGCTTTTATTAATAAAGCGTAATTAAAGCTCATCTTTATGTTGGCTCATTGCTCTGGTTGCAGAAATTCTTGTCTCCTGGTCTGTGGATCACCGGCCTTGAATAGAATGGAAAGACAGATCGTGAGATTTTGCAAGGATTCCGGTGAAGGCGGCATTCTGGTCACTTGTGAGTCGTCTTCTCTCCTCCTGTTCTTCTAGAGGTTAATGCATCAGAAGATCTTGTGGAAGCGAACAGTCACAGTCTTTACTTTTACTTTGTTTCAACCCAAATTTTTCTGGTTTCCACACAGGAATTAGGTCTTATATTTGTCTCCTATCAAATTGCACACAACTCATAGATTCATTACCATCTTCACATTTAGATCCATTTTTCAGAAAACAGTCGCTGGAGCGGTAAGGGTCTTTCTGAAGGACTCAATGGTGAGATCACTTTGCTGACCCAGGGATTTGAACCAATGACTTTCTGATGACAACCACAGCATCCTGACTCACAGAGCCAAACATCACCCCTCTCCTACAATGTACATTGTAGTATATTATAGTCAGCTTAGACAATTATGCTATACAGGCTTCGATCCTCTAGCTCCTGATAAGCCATGGTCGAGATTCCTACTGCCTCATCCTCCCCTTCCTATACACTGAGTCTCTCTGGCCTCGGCTGACAGTCACCTTGCAAACAGAGCATGACGCAGTTCGGAAAGAGACAGCGAAGATGGTGGCAGTCTGAAATCCGCAGACAGCCACCGGCAAGGAGCAGAAGCAGGACCAGCCTCAGGTTGTGTCTCTTTATCTAATGACAGATATACTAATATACCTATATCCTAAGCAATCCCATTCCCAATGCAGTATAACACTTAAATTTGAGCCCCTCATTAGTGCAGGGGTATGGTTCCTGCCTCTGGTACCAAAAGTCTTGGGTTTGTATCCCAGGTAATCATATTTGTGGGCAGTGGAATCTTAATGGTTAGAGAAGCGTACTTGTAATTGAAAGATTGCTGATTCAAATCTCCGACCAACAAGGTACCACTGAGGTACCCTGAGCAAGGTACTGCTCCCCCAGGCGGTGATTTAGCTGCCCCCTGCTATGTCACGATATCACATATGGGTTAAATGCAGAGGACACATTTCATTGTTGTGCACTGCTTGCTGTGCTGTGTCAACGATGACCACTGATCGGCTAAAAAAAAATATACAGGGTGACGGTGCATTTCCATGTTTTGGGGTTTATGTAAAGCCTCCAGTAAACACTGCTCTTCTCTGGAAAGGAGATATTCAGGATGTGGTCTAGATTGCAGTTCCAGTGGCTCGCTCGCTTTTCTCTGCATTCCCCAGTGAAGATGAAGTTTTGCTGCCTCTATTTTTCAATATTTTTCAGCCATCTTTTGTGATATACCACAGTCATGCCTCAATATCCCGGTTTCATCACATGTCACGAAAAAAGCTTTGATCGAAAAAGTCTGACATCTGGCCAATGATGCCAGGACCTCTGTGAGTTGTAACTCGGTATTGCAGTTTAATGGAGATGTCTCTCCATAAGGGCCAGGAAAGGGAGCAAGGATGTTACCAGACCATAACTACGGCACATCATGCATTTAAGTGAAGAAATCATTTGGCGTGACATGAAAGGTGAGAGCCAGTAAATCAATCGGTGCTAATCACAATCCTAATTTGAAGGTCGTTGATATCCTATGACAATCGTTTCTGGATGTGATACAGCCAGGAGGGGATGAGTGGATTTGTCCTGTACCTCTCCATTTCATAGACCATCCATGTCGACCATCTCCCGGAAGGTCCCTGGCGTGATAGAGGATGGTTTACACATCTGTTACCTACTGCAAGCTCTTACTGTGACCTTGAGGCACCAAGACAATTCAGAGGAAGGATCCAGAAGAGGCGCATGGCTGATTTGCAATTTATAATGTCCTGTTTAAATGAAAGATCCCATAAAGGGTATCCAGGAACTTGAAAGTGCAGAATATGTGTGAAGACCCATTGTGCAACCTTATGTTATCATAACAAAGTGTCAAGGACACTCACTGCATGTTAAAATATGAAAAATTAAAGAAAGAGAGCTTTAGATAGTAGCTTAGTTCTTTGAGTATTGATCAGGGTGCCAAACTTAAAACAACTTAGAAAAAAATCTCAAAAACACGAGGACTGCATAGGGAGAGAACATGGGGGATTATGTTCTAACGATTGCGTGCGAATCCTATTAATACCCACATTCTTCTTCACGAGTCCCATTTGGTTTTAACATTCTCTGTTTCATCTCCCTGCAAATACAGGGAAAGCATGCAAACTCCACACACACTGAGGGTGCAGTTTGAATTTTAATTAATATGAACTCATATTCATATGTATATAAATATGAATTTTCATATTGCA
The DNA here is from genome assembly GCA_026777985.1 of Mormyrops attenuatus. Taxonomy (NCBI): domain Eukaryota; kingdom Metazoa; phylum Chordata; class Actinopteri; order Osteoglossiformes; family Mormyridae; genus Mormyrops; species Mormyrops attenuatus. The sequence goes on from JAODKC010000038.1 coordinate 7,473,719, forward strand.
GTTCATGTATTTGTTTATAATTTGCACTCTACTATTACTATGCTGTACATCATGATTTTTGCATACTTCCTATGACACTATTGGTTTTTATTTGCACAATTTTTCACAATTTCGCAACTGTCGGGGGCAATTATTCACTTAACTGTACTTCAAGTGTTGAGAGGTGTGACAAATGAGGCGATTCGGTTCGTTTGAACTCACAACCACAGACAACAGACTTTAACTATAGTTCAGGTAATAACGTGTGGTCATTCACACGTGACAATGGTCGCCATGTTTTTAGAGAAACAGCCGCAGTGTCACACCGAAGCACTGCTTGGCGCCCAAATCAGAGACATGCCATCCTGAGCTGTCGGCGGCTTGACATCGCAGCAGCTCTAGCGACAGTTAATTCCCACCCTTTTCTCTACTGAGGCTGGGGGTGGGTGGGGGGGAATGCTCCACATTAGTGTAACACAGACCCATTGATTACGGTAAAATCCACACAGAGTTTTATTATTCCATCGAGGCTGACTATGATTACCTGGGATACAAACTGCTGACTTAGTCCATCCATCAACAATCAAGCAGGCTTTGGGGACACCGGTCATCACACATTGAATATGGTTTCTAAGATACAGGGCGCTGTTAAGGCACAGGACCAAAGTGACCCGATGGCATTAGTGTAGGGATACACAGATGCAAAATATGCCTGTTTCAGACAGTACAGATGTCTGGAGGTCGCACAGAGTGATGCTGTGGTGAGTCTGTCCTGACTGGTTAGCAGTCCAATGCATCTTCACTTTATCTTGTCTCAGTTCCTGGCTTAAACGAAGCACCTCACATGCGGTCGGTCAGACTGTCACAGCACCTGCGCTCTCCTCACGAGAGTCCCTCACCCAGGGACCTTCTGAGGGTCAGAATAGACTGGCCATCTGTCCTGTCCTTTCTTCCCTGCCCTGTTCCTCATCTCACACCAGGAGAAGGGTGCGAAGGCGGAGGGGACTTCCTGCTTTTTACGGGATATGCAAGAAAGACGAGCAGTAGGAGAGGTTTCGAGATGCCTGGAAGCCACAGAGCTGCTGTCACACGACTGTGATTCACAGCCTGATTCATGAGGACAGGGTAGGTGACACAACAGGCCCAACCAAAGCGTTAGCTCACAGAGCACTGCGAGCTAACTGATCAATTGTTAGTGGTGTTACAGTAGCAAAGTAAAAGGTTGTAAAAGAGCATCTCACACGCCCATTCACAGACACACAGACACTCGCACAGGGCCGGTGAGACTTAGCCCCACCCACACCAGGAAGCCCTCCCCTGACCCAAATGGCTGTGGAATGGGAGCGACACCTCTCTCACAGCCACTGACCTCTGCAGCTACCGTTTCCAAACGACTTTCCAGCTATGTCTATCTCCCAGGATACGGCAGAAAACATGCCGACCCTATTGCTTGTCTCACCAGAAGCGAGGGCTTCACCATAGCCTGCGAAAGCAGTGCCACTGGACAAAGAGAACTGGGTCTCTTGCGGCAGAGCGCCACCGACAGGCGTCAGGAAGGAAGTGGTTATGACTTCTTCCTCATTTAACTTCAGTGACACTTTACGTCACATGTGACATATGCACATACGTAAAGCAGAGCGGCTGGTTAATGCCTCAAAGGAGATATTGACCACTAGGGGGCAGCTTATTGAATGTTCCATTGGTTTTTTGCATCAATAGGACATCCTGTGTTTTAAGATGTGCCAGTTGGGCAATTCTCTAGCTGGCACCCACCCGGTTTGGATCAGTACATCATGTAAAAGCTTGGGCCCATGATGCAGCTTGTTTTAAATTCCTTCAACCTGGTTACTCCAAGCATGGATGTTCTATGCTGTGTGTGCCATATGTTCCCATGTGTTTTGGCAGCCCTGTGTGTGTGTGTGTGTGTGTGTGTGTGGATTAGGTTTATATTACACTGTGGGGATCAAATGTCCCCCCAGTATAATAAAAACCCACTTTTTGACATTTTAGGGACCATATTTCAGGTCCCCACAAAGATCTGTGAAGGCAATCAAAAAAGTAAAAATTCCAAAAGTCTCGTATTTTGTTTAGTGATAATTGATAAGCTTAGGGCTGGGTAGGGGTTAAGGTTTTCCCCATAGAAATGAATTGAGAGTCCCCACAAAGATATAATTACAAATCTGTGTGTGTGTGTGTGTGTGTGTGTGCGACCCGGTGGGTGCGGGTGTGGCTTGTAGCCCTATAAGGAGAGAGAGGGTCACATGACCACATTTCCACAATTCATTATCCTGTGCTTGATTGAATGTGCATAAATCGCCTCATATCCCTTAACGGCTTTGTTTTTCCTCCCTGTCTTCCCCACCCACTCCCTGCGTCAAATGACCCTGTTGGCCAATCCGATGCAGGTCGCTCCTAACGCCCTCCATTTGTATAATCCCTTCTTGCCTTGGAAAAGGGTGCAGCCAAAAGACAGCGAGAGACTCACACTCATGCATCATTCATAACCGTGGGGGTGGGGGCAGGGGGGGAAACCAGGCCTGACAGGTGGCTAGACGGCCGGAGGAGGCAGCGGCGAGGAGCGGCCTGGCGTGGCGCCCACAGCACGCCCTTCAGGAGCAGCGGGAACATGGCAAGCACAACCCTGTGGACAGTGCAGCTGTCCACCATGTTGGTGTCTGTTGACGGCGATGGGCATAAGCTTGTGTATTTCACCAGACAGGGGGACGTCTGTCCTTCCTTCTCGCAGAAAACACAATGACACTGGGGACAAATTCCCGGTCTGCTGGGAAATCCACGCTCTCAAACCAACACCCGGTCGCATTCTGTGGCTCTACAAGTGGGATAATTCCACAAACCGCACGGATTAGAGGGATGAACCACACTGCAAGGAGATGGAACAATAAAAGTCACAAAGGAAACTATGTATAATCTCTAGGGCTGAAAAATAATCTTTCTGGTGAGTTCCTCACCACAAATACACATGGCCAAGGTGGCAGGGCAAACATCCTAATGGGCGGCTTTGCTCAGTAAGAATGAACGCCTTTTAATCAGAGACGCATGTCTCTCCCGTGATCTCAAAGCAGACGTTGGCTCATGGCGGAGCAGACTTTGATCGGGTCCTTTCCTGGGAGATATGAGAGCAAACGAGCATGAGCTTTACGCTTCTTCCTCTTCCTTCTGGGGATCGTTTAAAACTTGAATGGGTGCCGCGTCTCCGTGACGATGACACACCTGTGTAATTGCCGTGACGACGTGCTAACCTGAGGTGAACTCTTCTGTGGATCGCTGACCTGTAGCAAACCCGTCTGTTTATTAGGATTTCTGTAGGCTCTTGTTGGTAAAGTGGCGGGGGGGGGAGTGGGGGGTGGGGGGTGTGATGAGTCTGGGCTTGATAATCCCTGCAGCTGGCATGAATGAGGGCACACCCTTTCTCTGTGGTTCCGGCTCCTAACAACATCCCCAACAGCTCTTTCATACTAGTAAATAAAAGCTTCCGAGGTTGCCGTGGCGACGCCCCTCGGCCTCGTGGTCTATTTTTGACGCAGCCACCTTTCAAAGCTCAGTCCACAGTCCTTTACACCACTTACACCATCTCCGCTGATGCCCCCAGGCTTCCCTGGTATCGACCTTGTCCTTCAATGCCAGCGGACATGCTTTCATGAAAAACAACAGAGTCACCAATTCATAGGTGCCTCAGAGCAAGAAGAGAACGGACACAGACCCCCATGGAAACAGCCCGATTTAAGGGCGGGGGGCACGCTGTCACAACACCACACCCCTTGCTCTGTATATCCTGAAGCAATTGGCTTGCTTACTTAGGGATCGCCGCCCTGGGCCTGCACGCAGGCCACGCCCCTTACATGTGTTCTGAGGGCATCTGAAAACACTTAAGTTCTGAGGATACCATGGAAATACATCCAAGCATGAACATGTGCTGCAAAATCCCTGTTCATAAATCATCCCGCTCCCAGGCCGGGGTATGTTCGCTCCCCATCGGAGGGAGGTCACTCCCATTATACGCCATTATGTGTGAGTCTTGATTTCTTCAGGGGGCAAATTCTAAGCACAACAGCATGGGGGACGAGGCGGGGATTTTGTGTAAAATCGCAGAGGTGGTGCAGAGTGAGGATGTCAGTGCAAGATCTCGTTGGTTCAAGATAGAAAATCCACCCATGTATAGTATATCCAGGGTTAGGGGGATTATCCTAGACACACAGGACACAAGACAGAGGACAGGGGCACAAACTGACATGTATTTACATGCATGCAGGAGGAAACCGGAGCACGCAGAGAAAACTCACACACCACAAAGAGAACATGCAAATTCCACACACACACACACACACACACACACACACACACACACACAGAGAGAGATTAGGTATCCATATCTTTGTGAGGGCTCTGCATTCATTTCTATGGGCAAAATCCTAATCCCAACTATAACAACCTTAACCCCTATCCAGCGCTATTCTTAACCATAAGTAACCAAACAAAATACAGGATGTTTGGCATTTTTACTTTTTTGATTGCATTCACAGGTTTTTTCATAAAATTGGGTTTCCCCTTATGGGGACTGAAAAAAAACATACAAGGTAAGAATGGCAGGCTTTTATCATTTTGTGGGGCCATTTAGTCCCCAAAATGTAATTTACACATACCCCCCCTCCCTTCAAACCCTCAAGCAGGAGGCTGCGATACTTCCTACAGAGCCCTTCCATCAGTCGAAAACAAGAACATTAGCAGAAAATTGGAAAATCACTAATGTTTAGTTGTCCATACAAAATTGCTTGAGTTTCTGGCCTAAATTTCAGCCTGGAGTGACTGTAACCTAATATTATATTTGAAGCCTTACAGAGAAACAACTTCATTTTGCACAAATGAATCTGCTGCTTTCGGCTATTGTGGTAGCAAAGTAAAACAAGTATTCATCTGGATTCACGTAGAACATGTTGTTTTGATTATCGTCTTGTGACTTTTTCAAGGATTGAGATGTGTACATGCTGATTCCTCCCAATTAACTTAATTGGTCTCAATGGAGACGATGTATACAAATTAATGTCTTTAAAGGAAAGATTTTCATTCATCAGCCCAATGTTTCAGCTTCTGGTGGTGAAAAGCTGTTCAGTAAAATAAGTGCGAAACAAAAACTGGAAAAAGCAAGTCAGCTGATTCTGAGATCGAGCTAATTTAGCACAACAGAAGCAGAAGCTGTTACTTTTGCTGGTGCAGTCACAACATCGGAGGGCTTCTGTCCAAACTGCCTCTTCCTCCATCTGTCTCTCACTTTAGAGTCCTTCCCTGCCTCATCATTTCCATTCCTAGATCCTTATGCAATTTCCAGCGAAACCATAAAGCGCTGTTTCAGTTCTCCGTAGAGGGATTTACTGCAGGATGCACGCGAAGCTGAGCCACAAAAGGGCCAGCTAAATGTGCCCAGTAGCAAACAGCCAAACCACTGTACTGGGTCTGTTTCCTCAGCACCGGATTTCTGGGGGGGGGCGCGGGGGGGGGGGGGGGGGGGGGGGGGGGGGGGGGGGGGGGGGGGGGGG
>JAODKC010000038.1:7479349-7500354 GCA_026777985.1 Mormyrops attenuatus
GGGTTTTTCATTTCCCCGTTTTGGGTTTTACTGGAGTTTTCCCGCGCAGGTTTCCCACAAAATTAGCAAACACCCAAACCCTTGTTTGGGGTGTTTTTCCACAGCAAATTTTTTCTGCCCCCCCCCCCCCCTTTGTTTCCCACCCCAGGGCAGACACACGATCTATGTGTCCTGTTTCCATTCCTGAGAGCGACCTTAATGGCTGATCGATGCAGGGCCCAGTTGGGCATGGGTTCAAGTGAGTGGCACTAGGACAGGACATTGCACTGGCTGTGGGGATCTCACCAGTGGCCTAGTAAAGGTGAGTCATCCATTATTCTCAGCGATGCAGCCCGAATCTCCGGGTTGTGGGTTCAAATCCCACAACCCCCATTCTGTAAGTTCCGCCAGTGTCCTGCCTAATTTCTCTGGGTTCTCTGACTTCTTCATGGCCAGCATTCATTACAGTGAGGGCGATTATATAACGATACATACATCATCCATCCATCCAAGGACCCATTATCTGAAACCGCTTATCCTATTCAGGGTCACGGGGGGTCTGGAGCCTATCCTGGAGGCTATGGGCACAAGGCAGGAAACAACCCAGGATAGGGCGCCAACCCATTGCAGTACATACATCAGTTAAGTAATATTATAATCATGGAAAGGAAAATGAATAAAACTGACTAACAGTCTTACGACCACTTCTTATAAACCCCTGTGGTCAAAACATGGTTTTGGCTGAGGTCATTCGCTTTGGTCATGCTGACTTTATTGCATGGTGTGGGTTACTTTATAGGTGGAGACTCCGCAAACTCTGTCAGGGGTTCAGTGGGTTCTCTCATTCTTTTCCCAGTCTAGTTTGTCTCATGCTGTTATTAAAGTCTACATATTTTAAAGATTTAACGGTCCTGCTGCATGCGACCAGTTTGAGACAGGAGCTGAATTTACTTCCAGGGACCACTGGGGGGCGCTCCATCGGACCCGTCAGGGAGAGCCCGTTTGCCTGGCAGTTGAATTGCTGGCCACTTGGCAGCATTTATTACACATCACAAGGCTGGGTCCCACATGGCGCACTGCTGCTCTCTTACCAGCAGGAGCACACAGTGCTCACACCCACAGGACTGGCCTGGGACCTCAGACATGCCCCCTTCACAGCTTCCACTGACGGGATCAGTGCCACCGGACACCAAACTTTTTAATCTTGTTCTTTTATCTGATCAACTACAGCCCCAGCAGAGGGAAAATCACCTGCTTCCCCTCCTCGTCTTTCTCCACCTCCCCACCTGCTGCTCCCTGATTCGCTACCAAACATGCCCCGCAGGGTGGGCTGCTGGGAGATGGCAGCCCGCCCTTCTGCATGCTGTGGAAGGCACCCATGGCTGCCAGTGCCCTGCAATGGAGCTTTTTCACCTTCGGGGGACAATCTGACGAATCATCGTTACTATTGGTAAGGGTCCATCAACTGTGACTCAACTCCTCGACAGGAAACATCTACAGCTGTATAAAGGCAGAAGGAGACCGTGTCTTCCCGGCCGTCACAGATATCCCAGACTCCTCCACCGGCGAGAATAAATAAGGCGATGAAATGCCAGGGAATTGGGGGAGGGAGTGGTGACTGGGGGGTGGGGGCGAGTATTATTTACGTTTTCCTGAAGGGAATCTGTGAAACCTTTAACGTGAGTGGCAGCAAGCCAGAGCAGTGAATTCAGGATTACGTCTGAGGCTGAGCCGGATTCCTGCCATCCACCCCAAGCCCCCGGCAACTGGCCATCCTGTACAACGGCTGCCACCAATGATCGATGGGAGGGGCTATCTCTCCGGAAGAAAAAAAACAAACCTCCACATCCTTTTGCTGACTCTGTCACCTTGCCATTGCTTTCGGGGCTCTGTGAGAGATTGTGAAGATATTCCTATTTTTTGTCGGAGAGCTGTGATAATTCAATAAGGCATCACATTTTTTTTATTGAATATAAGAGATTTTTACCGCATTTGGTGTTTGGAGGAATACCTGAGGGTGCATAATGAATCAGGTCACACAGGTGTGTTAAATGCGCAGCACTGATCGTATAGCAAAATCACAAGATAGCTAATATGCAGGTATTTAAACATGGGATTAATTGAGGAAACAAAGGACTATAGATCCATATACCTGGATCATAAACTCCGAAACGTTGCCTGATTTTGGATAACAGGTAGGGACAGCATACAAATTCTCAGCAACTCTACCTCAGGATACATGGAGGATCTCCATGACAACTGCTGTTGAAGATTTTCTTTTGGCCCTGTGTGCTGCCTTAAGCTGATATTTCATTGGTTGATAGCTGGAGAAGTGCTGAATATTCTGCGCAGATGAATATTTTGTGGTGATGGGCAGTAATGGCTGCCGTCACTTGTCAGCAGGACCGTTCCATGGAATGAATGTCATTCAGAGGTCGGGACCTCCTGAGTATTCAATAAACAGGGCTGCTGCAGTAGAAAGACTCAGGGAACTCTGCTGGGTCTCACCTTCACACCATGACCCTGGACCATCAGTCATTCAGATTACATCTTAATGTAGGGCAGCCAAGTGGGGAGCACTGTATCCTCACACATCCAGGGTTGTGGGTTCGATTCCTGCCCCAGGCTTGGCGTGTGTTTGTTTCCTACAGCAGTGTTTCTCAAGCTAGTCCTCAGGACCCTGAGAGGGAGCAAAAATGTGGACTGTCTGGGGCTCCCTGAGGACCAGGTTAGAAGACACTGCCCTACTGCACCCACCTTGGGTCTGCCTGGTGTTCTCTGCCCTGTGCTTGCTGGGACTGTCTCTGAGTTCACTGTGTCTGTGTACCAGATAATCAGTTATGGAAAATAAAGCGATGGATGGTAACTGTAGGCCTGTGTGACATATTTCACATGCCTAATGTTATTCTTCAACAGGATTAAATCAGGTTTAAATACACAGAGGCCGTATTTCTCTGTATATATGACTTTCCCAGTAATCTCACAAGTATATAAAATGCAGTTGCATGAAATTCATATAGGCTTGATGAGGAATTCTAAAATCTCCACTTAGGCTGTTGTAGCATCCAAATTGTATAAAAACCATCATTTTTACCCACAATTCAGTGGAGCAGCCGAGCTCTCTCTTGTTACACACCCCGTTCACAGGCACGCATTTAGGTTTGGAGAAAGAGCACTTTGTTCTCATTTCAGCGGGAAGGAAGGATCTCGGCTTGGACAAAGCTACTGGCAATGGCAGCTGAACTTGCAGCAAGTGTTTTCACTCAGACAGAAACCAATGAGAGGATGAAGTTATTCAGACAAAGGTGTACTGAGAGAACTGTCAAGTCCACCATACCGTCATTCCACTGTGTCCTGGGTACACTGTGGCCACCACATCAGTGAAATCAGCCATCTCAAGGAAGAACAAACCAACTTTATAATTTTTCTCCTCTATCCTGCTTTACCAGTGTTCACTCAACAAATAGCTGACCTGGATAAAACCCTAAATCAGTCACTGCTAGTGAAACACATGCATGTGAGCGGCTTGTGAGGTGTGGCAGTGTTTAATGGTACAGTATAACAGAGATAAATGGATCACATATAGGTGTCTGACACCCAGATAATGATAATGACCTGAGGACTGTGTCCTCAAAGGGATCTAGCTGTTATTTTGGGACTATTTCTTCTCTGAAATGAGTTCCTTCACAGATCAATACAGAAAGGGAAAGATATAGCTTCTCTTTCTAATCGAATCTGTGAATGCTTGCTAATGGTGTCGCTCTAAGGGGCCTCAATACCAACACAGCGAAACCTCCTTTAATTCAAGCTAAATTTGATTATGCATAACATCCTAACTGTACTATGAATCACATTTGACTTTATTACAGTTGTATAGACTGGCTTAGTGAAGCAAAATTTATTGTATCTTAATAGCAATTAAACTCAGTAAACACTGCATGAACTCCAAGTGTCAGGATTAAATTTAGGAGCCTTTTATCAGAACTAACTTTTTAAAAAGCATGTTTGTGTATTTATAACAACGATTTGTTTTGCATAATGGATATTCTCTTCAACCTGCAAAGCTCAAAATGAATCACAAAACGTTAATCAGAGTAAAACCTTGCAACATGACTGAGCACTGGATTTGGGCTGGGTCTCAAATATGTGCATGGAAACGTTTACATGTCACTCGTTAGAAGATTAATATGTTCACATTTGAGGCCCGTGGACCACATGGTGATTCTGGTGGAGTCCATGCCATGTCATTTGACATCCTGATTTTCGGCAGAAATATATTTGCGTTCACAATGCAGGATAAAAAAATATATATTCTGAGCAATGGCGGCAACAACATCCCTGACAACCCTCACTACAACACTTACCAGATGACAGATTTTGAGCTTGGGCTTAAGACATCTGCCGGATATCGTAGCATTTACAGAGCCACGAATAGGAAAAAACCGTCTAAATGAGTTTCCCTAAATGCTCTCTTTTCTAGAAAAAAAGGGACTCGCAGGTCTAATAACCTAAAAAATTAAATAAAAATATGCTTTCATTTCATACTAACAGTATTGTTTTGAAAATCCAGAACTCAAAACATTAACTGGGATCTTCAATTATTCTTAAATTATGGTTCTGAGCACTTCGCCGATCTGTTAGTCTATAATATATGACACCTAATTTTCTACAAGTGATGAAAGCTACAAAAATGCTAGAAAAATATATAACGTTAGATCATTTTAACACTTTATTAGCTCACATCAACTCTCCAGCTGTGCATGTAGATGTTCGTTAAGAAATGTGTGTATATGTTTGTATTCCACGTTAGTGTTTGATTAACACTTTCTATTGCACAATCCTATGTTCATCATAGTTATGCTTTATTTTACGAAATAATGTAAGTTATACTCATTGACTTCAGTGCTTTGTAATTTTCTCCATACTTTCTGGAGAGAGAAAGTTGTATTACATTAAGATGAATAAGGAATTAGTTAGTTCCAAAAATTTTAAGGCAACAAATGTAAGGCGAATTAATTTCTAACTTAACATAATCTGAATTTGATATTATTCATATAATATAATGGAAATTCAAAAAACCTAAAAGAATAAGTTTCCTACATAAAATGAACTATACAGCCTCTAGCAACACAAATACGGCTTTAAAAGCACTGCAAGTCACCAATAAATTACGGTTACAGCCAATCCCTTATGACTATTCATCCGTCGAAGCTCACTTATCCAATCGACTCGCGTAATTTGGCAGCCACCTCTTTCTAATCTTCCAATCAAATCCGTGAGATGAGGAGCGCTCCCGCCTCCATGCGCACTCCCGACCGTGACCGGAGAAAGGCGGCCGCTCAAACGCCATCCTATCCCCGGGAGACGACGCTGCGTCCATGGTGCGCGTTCGCGACGGGCTCCTTCACGAAGGCATCCCGGGCGAATCGCTGGCTGTTCGTTGCTCTCCGGAGCTCCGGCGCTGCGGGGGAAGCGGTGATTCCTGCATTTAAATCTAATGGCGGACGAGCACCACTTGAGAGCGCTTTGAGAGCTCCCTTAACTGAAACGACCACAGACACAGTGAGTACTAATGCCCAGTTGTTTTTCCCACCGGGGCGGCGCGTGCCTGAATGTTCACCGCCGACGAGCGGCACGTTTATCCCGGGTTCCATGGGTGTTCGGCCGCGCACCTCGGTTTTCTGGTGCCGCTCGGTTCCGCACTTCGCTGCTATATATAGCCGCGGGTTTCGCCTGCGAAATTTCCCTCGGCTGTCATTGTTATTCTCTGTCCATTTGTATCGTCCGCCCGGTCGTGCTGTACCAAAGCGGCGACGCTGGGGTCCGCGGGCTGTCAAACGGTGTCGCGCGGGCATCTCGCGAGCCGTGCTACAGCTAGCCGCACGGCTAACATGCGACCGAAGGGGTGGATTGTGATTATTGTGGGGTAGGGGGGGTGCGCAATGACACGAGGTGTTAGAGCTGCAGTCGGGACGAGGAGCCGACAGGAGGGCTGCCTGGCGATGTAAACACGTCCTGCGGCAGCCTTAGTGTAGGTAGCAGGTGATCGGCAGTCCACAGTACCGTGCCCCCGAAGCCCCGCTCTGCACCACGCTTCGTCTATTTGTATAGCCCGAGTGTTGGTTGCTTTTTTTACGACCGTGGTTTAATTATATGGGAAGCCGGTTGAAAATGCGCGGAGACAGGCTTGGCTGACGCACGCCTGTCTGCAGGCTCATCTACCCGCCGGCTCCGTCCCGTGAAAGCGCCTAATAAATCAGGAGACTTTTTCTGGACCGTATGGCCGGGACATTTGCGCGATTCGGCAGTCAGCGAAAAATAAAACGGTAAAAAAAAATTAACAAAAAGGATCTCTCCCTCAATACAGCTTAATCACATGTCATCTGGTTGCAGAACATCAATGGTGATGTTGCCAGATTTATAAGTGTACATGTGGCATGTAAACAGAAGTATACATATATTTATACGTGTGGGTAATTATATGTGTCTATATAAGTGTATACCAGCTACTGGACTAGGATAAGCAGTTAGAAGATGTATGGATGTACTGTATATGTGTATATTTCTTCATACTGGTGATGATCAGGGTGCATAAAGTACTTACAGTCTGTCAGCAGTGTTTGAAGCATCAGCAAAGCAGATGGGTCCCACTGTGCCACTTTTGGACGACGAGCTGCAAAGCAGCAGGCGGCTGAGCGCGGCCCGTCCCCACACCGTCGTGTCCGGTGAGCGGCGCCGGAGCTGAGGTGACATTGTCACGGGGGACAGCGTGATAGCTCGCGGTGCGGCCATGTGACACGGTCGTCTCCATGAATATCGCCATGCAGCCATTGCTAACATGTTAATCCATGTACGCAAAAGTGTGGTTCTTCTAATATTTTGTGCTCTCTGCCTGCATATTGGGTGTTGTTCAGGTAGACTGAGTGCTGTTAGGTTTCCCTAAAATAACCTTGTACTCTGTACATCCATCCATCCATCCATCCACCAGTCTGTTTTGTCCTCCCTTTTCCAGATGCTGCCACATATGTGTGACTTTCATGGGCAAATATCTGTCATGATCCCTTTGTGTCGTTTGTCATGGTTCTGGGTTGTGGAGGGGAATCCCTGTACCTCCCCAGGAAAGAAACCCCTTGATTGGTGCACTTTTTAGTCCGAATGGCCACATTCAGCGACGTCATTTTTAACGTATGTTATTCAGGGGTTTAGGGCTGTAGGGCTGCAGGGCTGCAGGAGTACCACATGTATTTTTTTCAGTGAGGGATACTCACGCTGGACCTCAGCTCCCGTCTCTCCCATGTTCCCTGGATTTTTCAAAGCTGCTTCAGGCTTATCTTTGAAATGTTATGTTCTGAATGTTCAGTTTGACTTTAACTATCCCATTGATGAATAATCTAAAAACACGACTGCCTATCAAATAAAATAACATTTGTCTAAGATTGCATAATTACAACATGTTGTTCTTGTTATAAGTCTATAAGTATAATTAATATATAAAATAAAAATTATTGGCTCAGGGATATTACCATACGTGTGGCTGTTCATACTCATCTGTGTTTATTTAGTGGTCTCTTACTGCGTCTTTAAGCTGCAGAGTAGATTAGTGGCAATTTGGCAGTCGCAAAAAAATTTCTTTAACTGAAATAAATGTGACTGCTGTGTGGTCGTAATCCATGACAGAAACAAACCTGACCCTGTTTCCTGGCTGATGACGAACAAACATGCATTCTGGCCACATATACCCAGATGTGTATGTTTCCAGTCTCACACGTGACCTGGACACCAGCCTGCCTTTATCTTGAATTAGGGCATAAACACTCCACGCATTTCTGTGGCTGGTGGTCTGCAATGCCAGGCACCAATGCTTGGCCTTTGCGGACGAATCTAGCTTTAACTGCAGTGATGTTAAGTGAAAAGAGAAACTTAAATGATGCTTTATTTACTATTTGCACAAGGAAATTGGAATTCTTTAGTTTTCAGTAGGGCTGGACGATATATCAGTATTATATTGGGCATGCTCAATAATCACCAGGGCTTCTGATGACAGGTGAAGCACTTGGCCAGACCCCAGCTTTTTGGTACTATACAGACATTTATTTATGCCCATAATTTGGTAAGAATATTAATAGTATGGTTAAAATATTAATGCCATGCATTTTGTGACACCTGAAAGTTAGTAATCTGTATAAACCTGGCGTATGTTTATCTTTATTAAATTCGGTTGGTGGAGCTCACCGCATAATACTATTTTGGAATACTATGGTTTGGTATACTTAAGGGCGATATGCACTGAAGTGGTGGTGAAGAAAGGAACAGCTCAGCAGCCACGACGTCTTTTAAAAGAGGAGATCTTGTGGATAAACAAGGTAAAAAGGCTGTGTGGTGGTACTTTAAAAGTCTGACACGTTTATTAAACATAAGGATATGCCGAATTTATACTGATTACTAACTTTTGGGGATCAAAAAATGCCTCAATATTTTAGCTGTACTACTAATCTGCTTGTGGGGGTAAATAAACATCCATATAGTATGGAAAAGCTGGAGTCCAGCCAAATGTTTCGCCTGTCATCTGAAGCCCTGCTGATTATTGTGCATGCACGATATAATATTGATATGATATTGCCAAACCCTAATTTTTGGATATCCTGTCTTGCTCTCCTTAGTCTGAGACATAAATATATACAGCTGAAAGTGAAACTTGTAGTCAAGGGTGCAGGCTCAGCCATTTATCTGGCACCCTTGGAACATTTTGGGGGACTAAGGGCCAAATGAACATGTGACTGTACTGCAGAGCACATGATTCGAACCAATGACCTTCTGATCACAGGCACAGAGGCCTAACCCTGCGAGTCACATGCAGTGTTAGTGATAGTGTGAGTTTCTTGGCTCTGCAGTGATGTGACAAGCCTGGGCGTTTATTGTTGTAGTGCAATACAAGGCTAATACGGACTTATGGAAAGGAACCATGGGGTCGTTGTGTCAATTGTTGTGCAGTAAAGCAAGAATTCATTTTGTAGTAATAAGTTTTTTGAACATTTTGTACACTCACAAGGGAGAGGGTCCAGTTAAAACTGTCTTTGTTGTTAGGTCAGGATTTCTCACCTCGGTGTGCTTGACGGGGGGTGAATCACACCACCACTGAAGAGCATTTTAACCTTTTTAGCTTTCGTTCCCCCTTTTTGTGAAAAATGGACATGTGTAAAATCAGTTTTGATTGCTGTTAGAAGAAAAATTTGTGTGCTAAGCAGTCAGCTACTGCTACTGACGCTAACCTCTGGCCTTTTTGTTTTTGTTTTGCCCCCAGGGTTATTAATGTGATATTTTAACTGCCTGCTTACTGCCTTTCAGTCGCTGGTAAGTCTGTTTGCCCGAAGAACAGATTTCAGTAAATGTATTTTTTAACATGTTCTTTCTCTTACCTGAACTGAAATCCAAAATATCATTCTGTCATACAGTAAATACTATCGTCGGTCTGGATTGTACCCCAGCTTTAGAAAAAGATGGGATGTGACATTGTAGAAACCCTTTGCATCATATGGGATATAATATGTATACATCGGGTAGAGTGTTCTGCTCCACATGCAGGCACTGTGTAGAGCGTGGTGTCTCCCATCTTTTATCTGATTGTGTGTGTTTGTGATCTTCGTCGTGAGATAATGAAACATCCCGGGACGAATCAGTATCCAACTCGGGTGTTGTGTTTGGGGTTCTGGTCTCAGTTTTTGGTTCAGACTTGTGCTTAACCCATCAACACATCCTGCAGGTGGACTCCGTGTACAGTAGAGGGAAGGGTTTCAGTTTATGTGTGCTCCCTGAGATTCAAACCCACAACCTTTGTGGTGCTCCCATAATGCTCTACTTTTTGAACTACAGGAGCATTTTTTTTGTTTATTTGCTTTTCCTATTAGAAATAATTCACCCTCTGGTTTTTAAATTGACTACAGACAGTGAGGTTGGAAATGCAGTTGAAAATGAATATATTTCTTTTGCTCCCCTGATGCAGTCGGGGACATCCAGCAGTCTGCCTGCCTTGTCCTCTTGGGGAAACTGCGACAGCGCAGGAATGCCGCAGGTATTCTCATTTTAATCTGCAGGATACAACAGGACGTGACTGGCACAGATGGATGGGAAGTGAGCGAGCGAGCAAGTGAACAGGCGGGAGATAGAGCCAGATGCTCTGTGTGGAGCGTGCCTTGTTCAGAAAACCTGGTTTGTTTACTGTGTTATGATCATACTCATAACTTTAACTAGTAACTTGTAGGAGATGTAATTTCAGACCGTGGTAATGACTAAATGCGGGCTTGAGTTGGGTTATATATAAACTAGTTAAATGCGGGGAGTCATTCAGAGAGTCTGTACAGGCCTGGTGTTGCTGGTCTCTCTCTGACATGGGTTGTGGCGTGCAGGCTAACTGGGTGCTGGCTCGCACTCTGTGGCTGTTGGCCTGGTTGTGAGGCCCCACCTGAGATTCCAGAAATAGTCATTTGTCCTCTCCAGAGGCCTGCCCCCCCTCCCCACCAGAGCATCTTTCAGGTGGGGTCATTCATCACACCGATGGCGTTTCGGTTTTTCGAATTCTCGGTTGCATAGCTCCACAGCCTTTTTTAGGATGGGTTTTGTAACCCATTTCGTAACCTTAAATGTACAGCGACTGGTCTTTGGCAGAATGGCAGTGGGGTGGTGGATTGTCAGCCTCATGAGGAGATGGGGCATGTCTCGAATCTCCCCAAGTCACACATCCTCCCGCTCACTGTTTAAACTCTCGGACAGACGTTTGTGTATAAACCACATGTAAATATGTCGCATGCGAACCTCTGCTGGCAGACACACCCTGAAACTTGTCATTGTTTCAGGTTTTTTCTCTTTCTGCTTTTCTTGGCAGTTAGAAGGTAATTTTTCTATCACCTTCGTGCCTGATGATCTTGCCCTTTTAAGGACTGAAGTGGTGTGGTTTTGGGTGGGGTGGGGGGGGCGTAGATGGCTCGGGGCAGGGTGACATCACATGACTCCTACTCAGTTTGACTGTTCTTTATTATTAAGATAAGTTCTGTCCGCACCCCTCCGTAATCCCGCTCAGACCCCCCCTATCCCTGTCCTCGAACTGAGTTGTGGTCCAGCAATGTCTCATTGTTTATGTGTATGTTGCCTCCCCAGTGTCAAAGCTGTTATTTGTCCCCCCCCCTCCCCCAAAAGCTTGGAGTTCATATGTAAATAAAGTGGTCTGTTCCTTTCCTGCCATCCTTTCATGGTGTAACTCCATTCACCCTTCTTACCGGGGACATCACCTTGTGGCATTAGCAGTGTGTCTAGGTTCCTGCTCGAGCTGAGCCTTGCCCGTTCAGGTTCCCATCCCATCCATGTGACATGCTCCCCTCCCCCCGGTGTGGCCTGTGTTTCATGTGAGTTTCCGTCGCGAGGTTGTGCAGACTGGAGCAGGTCCCGTCATACCTGGAGTAATTGCTCAACACGCGAGCGTGGGTGGACGTGCTTTTGATTTGTGCTCAGATGTTTCACTGCTAGGCTTTGGCATATGCAGGGCAGAGCTCAAGGGGATTGTTGCCAATGAACAGGTGGGCGAGGCCTTCTGGAGCCACCTCTGGTGACTCACCATGACTTGCCAGGGGTGCATTGGGGAGGGGGTGTTAAGCTACCCTTGCACCCCCACCCCTGTCACCCCTTGCAGGCTTTGGGTTTGTCACATGAGGAATTGGAAGTAGCCTCCCGGGATTGTGCGGTTTTCCATTTCTCTGCCACTAGCTTCCCCCTGTTTCCAGGGGGGCCTTCTCTCCTATGCCATCATCATGTTTTGACTGAGCGTGAGGCAGTTTGAATATCTGCCCCCCCCGACAGTGGCTGTACAGGATGTTCCTGGTTTTGCTTCCCGTTCAGTTTTACTTTTTTCGCGTCCGAGGTACTTTCTGGTCCGACCTCATATCTTTTTCTTTCGCCACTGGTCCTGGTACCACGGTACCTGTGGCCTTGTTCCTGTGACGATCAAAGAACCGCATTAATAATGCATTGTAGCATTAAAAGCCCACTACCTAGGTTTTGTAAGCTTTTCCTCCAGGCCCCTTCGGCACCCCAGCTGTCCTGTGTGACCACCTTCACTTTGCTCGATCTGTGCACAGTTGTCTCGCCTCTGTGTGGCTTCAGATGGGCCTGTATGGATTCTCTGAATCCATCCCCTCTGAGGCCCAACAGAGTTTGCTTTTGGGTGCTCAGGTTTTGCAGACCAGAACAAGTTGGGAAGGATTAAGGAAGGAGGAGTCGAGGCAGAACTTCGGTCAGCTCAGAGTCACAGAAACAGGGTTTAGATTTGTGGCCTCTGGCTGCGAATCATCCGTCCTGGGTGAGCTGTTTCCTGTCCTCGGTGCAGGTCCAGACACTCTTGGGGCATGATGTCAATGGCTGAAACGAGCAGGGCGGGTGGCGCGACCCTGAAATGTTCTGGTGCTTAAGCTGGGAGTTTAGATTCCGATAATGAGCCCTGGGCCCACATACTTGGCCACAAATCCATTCCTGTAGATTTGCCCACTTCCGTAGTCAGTTGGGTTTTTATATATAATATACACACATACAGTGTGAAGGGTAGCACCCATGGAGCTGGGGGTTAAGGGCCTTGCTCAAGGACCCCCAGATATGGTGAGGCCAGACTCGAACCGGTGACCTTCTGAGCATAGGCACCAAGGCTTAGCCCACTGAGCCACACGCTTTCCCCATGTATTTGGACCCCATGACCGGCAGAGTAATCATATCACCGCTGGGCCCTTGAGCAAAGCCCTTAAACCCACCTGCTCCTGGGGTGTTGGATGCTGCCTGATCCTGCTCTCTGACCTCAAGCTGCGTCACATTGGACAAAAGCGTCTGCCGGATAAATAAATGTAAATGTGATTTTACATCCAGGAATGCAAAGCTGGGTAATTGTTCAACTTCCATGGTCTGTGACGGTGCTGGGGACTTTGTAATTTGAGATCAGGACTTAATCCCTTCTAGTGTTTTCTACTCTGAACAGATTAAAAAAAAAACAATAAGGCTGCTGGAGGCTCTCTCAGGTTTACAGGGTGCAGCGTCTGATTTTCCTCCTTCCTTGTAATACTGCTCCTGTAAGTTAGACTCTTTTTGGTTGACAATAAACGTATTCTTTTCAGGGACAGCATAGCATACTGGTTAAGGATATGCTGTCGTACCCAGAACGCTGTTGGTTCAAGTCCCGTTGTGTTTGTGGAAAAGCGGCTTAGGCTGAATTGCTTCAGTTGAATATTCAGTATGTCAATAGATGGAATTTTGGTTTTCTTTTGGGCAAAACGATCAGCTGAGCAACTAAATGAAAGCGTGTCTTTGCTGCCATGCTGTTTCTGTTTACCATTGCCACTTCAGTGCCACGTGAGTCCTGCGTTTTACAGTAGTTATAAAGTAACATGGTAATTAACAGGCCCAAATTCCAGCTGCCCCTTGTTTGTCCTTGTGGCAGGGCTGCGGGAGGATGCTGGGTCCTAGTGTCTGCCCCATTACTCCTGTTTCCTTTTACCTTATGCTGGCATTCACGCTTGTGCTAATGGAGGTTTCCTGGCTGCATGCATAGGCTGATGCATCTGTCCACCACGGCACTGCAGGGTTCCCACTATGGCAGTACTCCCAGAAGGGGGGGGGCAGAGAAGGTTGGGTGTTGAGGTGTGGGATGGAGACCTGTATGACCCCAGTGCATAGGAGAGTGTTTGAAGGGTGCTTCTGTTGCCCAGGCTGTACTCTTCACTCTCCACTGTCCCCTGTCCCCTCATAGTCCCTGGAGGAGTGTGGGTCAGTGGCCTGGCACCAGGATCCGTTTTTTTTTTGCCTGCTCAGTGGCAGCCTGACCCAGCAGAACTGATTTTCCTCCTGCTCTTAACTTGGCGAGGCAGCATCATAAATCACACCGGCACCGTGACTGCGCTGTCCAATTGCACGTTCCCTGTGACCGATGAAGACCAGCTCCTGATTTAAAGCCAGTCTTTACCAGGCTATAGTGAGGCAGGGTTTAAAAAGAAAAACAAAACAAAAAAACTGTGTTTTCCCCAACTCCTGTTCTCATCTGCATTTGAAATGAGCCTCACAGAGTATGCCAGGCACTTCATATATACTGAGGATTTGTCATTTTTCCCCCGTTTCTGGGGCAGCTTTTAGGGTGGAGTGAGCCACCCGATCGGCCGCTGCCACACTCACTGTTCCTCTTCGCACCTTAAAATACATGCCCGGCCTCACGCATGCATCCGAGGAGTCGACACAGCCCGGCTTTTTCCTTTCGTCACCTGGGCTTGTGTGCTGGATGCCCTCCAGGACTTATTTCATATTTTTTTATAGGGAACAGAGAAATGAGGGTCAGGTGTGCCTGGAATTTTAACAGCAGATCCGGGAGACGTCGTTCCGATAGGCGCGTCGGGAGGGGGAGGGCTCCGTGGGGCGCCTGCTCATCCGACGGGAACATTTTAATTTGGTCCCCGTTTTCCAGGCGGACTGGGTGTGTTAGGCATGCGGGGAGCATGGCAGGCAAGGATACAGTCCCTGTGCGGTATCGGGGGAGGAGATGGAGGATGGAGATGGTCCTTCTCCAAGTTCTGCTTATTTACATTAAAATATTCCGTGTCCCCAAATTCCCTGAATTCATTCACGCTCCGCTCTGCCCCAGGGCTGTCGGGGCTATTTATACAGTCTTCTCCTGACGTAAAGAGCGTATGTGAGCAGGACAGACGGAAGGGCTCCCACTCTGAGGGAGTGGTTCTTCCCGATTCCCTGTCGAGGGGTGGTGGAGTGGTGGTCGAGGAACTTGTTTTATAGACCCCATAAATCGCTGAAAGTTGTCTCCATGAAAAACGGCTCTTGTTTTATTTGCCCTTCTGCAGAAGGATGGCAGGACAAGGATGGAGGAGGTGCGGCCAGCTGGGGATCGCAGCTAAACAGGTCGTGTCTCGTACAGCCGACTGCTTTTAGCTGAAGGAGCCCCTTGGTGATGTTACTTACAGCCCTGGTGCAGTTTGGGTCTGTTTCTGTAAATGTTAATTTGGTCATTTGAGTTTGCTGTATGCTGTATACTGTTGGGGGTGGGGGAGGTAGAGGTCACTGTTGTCATGCAGAAATACACAAGTGAGTGAGCCTGACATGTCTCTGTGGACACAATGGAGAGAACCAGGAACGCCTGGCCATGTGAGATCATTATTAACTCAACAGAGGGTAGAAGTCTGACGTATACAATTCCGCTCTGTTAAAAAGGCAGCCTTTAAAACAGTTTTGTTGAATGGGGAGGGTAAACAGAATTATGTTAAGGCTATTAGAAGCCTCCAAGATAGAAGATTTACTGCAGCTGACATTTTGCCTCTTGGATTCTCAGTTAGCTCTTGGTTTTTTGGAGATTGCTCCAGGCCCTTGTGAAATGCCTGGGGTGTTCAGGCCATTGCCTTGTTTTCCCTACAGTATGTACATCACTGCATTTCTGAACGAATGCATATAAGAAAACGCCAGTCTTATTTTTAGTTTGTCTTTCCTCTGTTTTGAGGCAACTTTTTGTTTAGTTGATTAGTTGAATGAATGAATTTACTTGGATTTCTCTTACCTTGCTTGAGTTGGGTTATTTAACTATTTGCGGGAAACTGACTGACTGAGTTCTTTAAACGTCAGTTTAGCAGACTGATCATGCGGATTGTTTGTCTGGAATCGGAACGCCTCCGGGATTCCGATTCTTGAGCCTCTCATCCGTTCCCTCGTCAGTGCATGGCAGAATATTAATCAGTTTTATTTATGAAATGCACGGTTTTGGAAGACACACAGTCGGTCTTGAATTGTTTCTTTCTTTAGCTTCCAGATGGCTGAAATTTTGGCAGAAAAATCCTTTGAAGTCGGCATGTTACCAAGTGTCTATTAGAATGCGGGAAAATGGGAGTAAAAAGTCAAATTCCACTCGGTCTTTGTTTTATTTATTTTTATTTCGTTAATGTTCGAAAGAAGAATAAAGCTTGTAGCTTGGTATACCAGGATGTCATTGTGATGTGACAGTTTCTAGATAAATAGTAGCAATTAGTATGTGCAAGTTTTCTCAGACTGAGTAATTTTGTAACCTTTGTAGGGTTGGACTTTGTAGGGTTGTTCCGGTAGCTCCAGCATGGGGCGATGTATGGTCCACGTTGGCTGCTAGCATATGTGGTGGAAGCTAGAAGGCTCTTGGTCAGGGTTACTCCACACTATCGGTGCCCTGAGGCTGTTTTCCAAAACCAGTGGTGGACCTCAAACCCCCTCGATGCCCTCTGTACCTTTGGCTCCCCCGTCTACCCGGCTGGACATGGTACTTCAATGGCTGAGTTGCTCTCTGCGTCGGGACCCTCTGCCCTCCGCCTGAGGCAAACGACGGCCCCAGGCAGCCGCCGCTGAAGTTGCCGCCAGCTTTGCACCGCTCGCTCGTTAGAGTGCTGTTCCAGCTGCATCTCTTTACAGTGCCGATGTAGTGGTAATTGAGTCGTCTGTCCGCAGGGGTCTTTAGTGCTCAGATATACATCCAAAGGGAGGGAGGACGGGCTTGTGGATGTGGCCCACGGCGCTGGGAAGTTGTTCAGAGTAGAGCCCTCAAAACCAGGGAAAAACAGCGTGACCTCCTTTAAAAAAACAGAACCCTTCCATTTGTCACCCCAACCTGGTGGGGCGACAGCCCTGTCCCTAAATAGATACAGCAAGGTTCACTCCCGAGCATGAGCTGCTGGTTTTAACACTGCTCTGAGCTTGCCGTCTTGCTGGGCGTCCAACATGACCTAACACTCGCTCTTTCCTCCAGGGTCTTGCCCTAATGTTCAGTTAATACTGAACCCTGACTCTTCATTACATGTGGTCGGTGTTCAGTACCAACGGAACATGTCCTCTGGGGTTTGTGAGCAGCCATTTGTGTCGCAGTGTCCCGAGTGAGCAGCTCTGCCCACCGTGCACTGTCGACATCTCTCCTGTCTCATAAATGCCAACGTGATTTGTGGAATTTGAACGGGGATGCCTTCGGTCTCCGCAGTAATGTGTGAAGAACGTGATCAGGAATCACAAAGCTGGGAATAGCTCCGTCAGACAGCGAGGGGCATGGGAGGATGATGTCCAGTCCCATGTCTTTTTTTCCCACGTGGCACGTGAAGGAGCGAGCGGGGTTTTGGCCTGTGCTGTGCTAGCTCTGATAATTCCCTCTCAGAGGGCTAACCCCATCTTCCCGCTGCTGTCCGGCACGGGGCTTCTGGGATAACGGCTTGCATTGCAGGTCTGATGACTTTTTAATGAAGGTGCTTTGTAGTATCTGAAGATGGGTGACGCCAGTGGCGGTAGCAGGCAAAGGCATCCCCCCTCCTCCCCTTGTCTCTCAGCTAACCTGTTAACTGATACCGGTCAGATTAACGGATGTGGTTGCTCAGGTTGACCCGGGAGGAGTTTGTCTCCACAGGTGCTGGGCAATGGCTACTCAGTATGTGGTTTGATTTTGGGGGGGGGGGGGGGTGTTGATGGTAGCTCCTGATCTCCCTGGGATACGGGTGCCATGGCACTTCCTCATCCCCCCCCCTATTGGCATGGCGTCCTGGTGCCACGGTGTTTTATTTTTAGCCATGATGTTAAAGGGCCTTTATCTCAGAACAATAGGGCTGTTGCAGCAAGCAGAGATCGTTTCCCTACGGTAAAGTATCTATGGAAATTTGCATCCTTGTTGCTTCCGTGCCTCCATTCCAGATCAGTGCCACGTCTCTTCCTGTGAATCATGTGCCTAGGGTGGCTGGAGCTTGAGTGCTCGGCTTCTCCATGACGTCTTCTCCGAGGACGTGGCGTCGTGTGGCTGGCCGAGTGAAAAGGCACCTTGGGCGCATTTGCTCTCCTCCTCTCTCCTCCTCTCTTCTTCTCCCTCCCCTTCCTCTGTCCTCTGTTGCTTTTTTGGGTTATTTATCCACTCAGCAGATGCAGAGGATGATGTCATTGTTCGCTAACCCACTCGTGCACCTGTGTTCGCTTCTCAAGAGCGTGCCCGCTGTCCCGTGCATCCACAGTGCCTGCGTTGGCGTCTCAGCCGCTGGACGCATGCCCTGACACAGAGCTTGAACCCTCTGGCCACATTATCACCATCAGAGGCCCCCGGGGGTCCCTGCTTTGGCCATCGCGGCCGTCGCTCCTGACTGTGACCTCCACGATCATTATGGCCTCCTCTGCTAATCCAGCTGATGTGTGGCACCGCGCTGGCCTAGGGTCTGCCAGCGTTCACCCCTGACCACTCCTTGCCCCAGTTTTCCCTCCCCGGCTCCATCTGTGGGGGGTGGATGCTGGATGCTGAGATGGTCCCTTGGAGCCTCAGCTGTCTGCGGAGCGGCCCGTTCAGATCTGCGGGAACAAGGCAACCGTATATGGACAAATTGCAGGAGAGAATGTCGTATTTGCTCAATTTGATCACTTTGCTCGATAGCAGGGGGAGGGGGTGGGGGCCTCCTAACTTTGGGCCTGCAGTCGTGCCTCAGCCTGCCCCCCTTATGGGGCGGGGCTCTCTCATAAGGGCACCCCCATGCTGCTAGTCTCATGCTGGGGTCGGGTGGGAGGGGGGGGTGCAGGTTCTTTCATCCTGGGTCTCCAGGGCTCCTCCAACAGGACCAGTGGCCATCTGCCGCAGCCTTGCGCCTGTGTCATTCCCCGTCCGTATTTGGTGCTCTGATGAATTTTTAATGAAATCCTTTCACCCTGAGCCACTTATGTAAGTGTTAGAATGAAGCCCCCCCAGCAAGCAGAGCCAGGCAGCCCCCAGCTGCTTCCAGACCATCACTGTAGGGCTACGTCACGGCCTGCCAGCGAGGTCCACCCGGGCCAGTACTGATCCGTTTGCTGACTCGACACAGGGAAGTGCTTTTTCCCTTAATTGAACGTCATTATCAGTAGTGCTTCAGGAATGGGAGATGGGCTTCATGGCCCCGTCTGGTGGATGTGTTCTGGAGACCCAGCATTCCATCTGGGTTGCTCCATGTCACTGATCAGCTGATAGGCTTGGGGATACCCACCGGATCTGCCCCCACGGCGGCTGGATGGAGAAGCCCCCTTATCTCCTGGAAGCGAGCCCACCCCCATTCCACACATGTGCTTCCTTGTCCCTGTTGCTGTAGCAGTGTCCGCTCAGTGTGGCATCTATATGATTATGCTCCAGCATTTCCCCCCTCCGCAGGTTTTATGGGTTACGGTAGTATGGAGGGTGGTGGTGGTGATCTCCCTCTCTCCCTCTTTATGCAGCAGGCATCTGCTTGGGTAATATGTACATTAGCAGAGTCACCAAGGTGTTGGGCTGGGTGGTGGTGGTGGGAGGCGCTCAGATTATTATATTACGGTGGTTATCCAAACGTTAGGAAGTAACGGTGTTTTCAGAGCACATTCTCACGCGGGACTTTAGCCCGGGCTTAGCTGTGACTTATTGATCCAGAAACGGCTTTCATTAAGTCTGTGTTTTTATTGCAGAGTGGAATAAGCAAACCGCGTGAGGGAGCATGTGCTTTAATTAAACGCTGCATAGTTCGTTTAGGGTTTAAATGCTGTTTATCAGGGCGGCTTTATGTGGAAAGTTGTGGTGATGGCAACTGAAATGGAAAGAGTGTCATGAAGAACCAGTGCTGTCACCTTCCCGAGGGCTGGGGCCATCATAAGGGCGTGTTTGGTCTCGCCATGCCGACAACAGTTACTCACACACATGCTCAATGTTAATATTAATTACTTTGTGGGGACTTTATTTATTTCTATGGGCATAACCCTAATCCCAACCATGTCAACCGTAACCCCTACACACCCCCACAAGGTCAAAATATCAGGTGTTTATCACGTTGTGGTGGCATTTGGTCCCGACAATCAATTACAAAGACACACACACACACACACACACAGAGCATTGCAAATGGGCGCCTTGTTATCAGAATGGTTGCCGAAGCCAGGCTGTGGGACCGTCGGGCTGCTGGGCGTACTCCCACTACCCGCTTGCAGATGGGCAGTTCCTTCGTGTATTCCTGCCCATGGCGTGCCTCTGCAGTTTGCCCAGGGATGAGCTGCAGAGTGATCGATTCGCCCTGACAGCCGTAAATAAGGGCAGAGGGGTGGGCAGGGGGCATTCGTCTGGGGCATTATATTCCCCGCTCTGCCCTGTTTCCCTTTTCCCGCGGTGAGAATGCAGCCGGGCTCCATATGCAGTGGCCAGCAGCATGGCTCCATATGCAGTGGCCAGCAGCATGGCTCCATATCCAGTGGCCAGCAGCATGGCTCCATATCCAGTGGCCAGCAGCAGGGCTTCATATCCAGTGGCCAGCAGCAGGTGCTCTCTGGTGTTTTCTTTTTATTCCTTATTTATTGCACCCTGAGTGGTATTAAGGTTTCGTCCATTGGTGCCAGAATGGGTGTGGCACTGTCCAGTTGAGTACCTCTGCGGTTTGCCGGGAGGGCTTGCGGAATGTTTTTGGGGGGTTGGGGGGGGGCTGTCCTTGTGACCTGTGGAGAGGTCTTTGTACAGAAATGTTCAAAAATGTTCACAACCAAAAGGTATGCATTTGATGATGATGATGGTGGTGATGTGATAGTCTGTTCCTGCCCCCCTTCTGATTCAACCTCATTCCCAAACTCTATAGCCATCAGGGTCTCTGACACACTGGAGTGGGAGCTGCACAAATGCCCCCTCCCCACTGAACTCCAAGACCTTTGGTATTTCATTGTACCCCTGCCTCCCTCCACTCGGCTCCCCTCAGTTCCCCTCAGCTCCTTCGCCCCCTCCTCTAAGCTTCCCTTGGCTCCCTGGCTCCCTCCTCTGGGCTCCTTCGCCCCCTCCTCTCAGCTTCCCTCAGCTCCCTCGCTCCCTCCTCTCGGCTCTCCTCGGTCCCCCTTGGCTCCCTCGCCCCCTCCTCTCGGCTCCCCTCAGCTCCCTCGCTCCCTCCTCTCGGCTCTCCTCGGCTCCCCTCGGCTCCTCTGCCGGTTGTAAGACGGGCATCGTGGGTTTAGTACAGCAGCAGGACAGAGCCCGGTGTCCTGTCGGTACACGTCCT
>JAODKC010000038.1:7512352-7529089 GCA_026777985.1 Mormyrops attenuatus
CTAGCCATGTGGGCCTTTTCAATAGTATGGCAAGTACAGGTGTCTGCAATGACATTAATGAAGCTTCCATTATATTTTGGATCTGTCACGGTGATGTGGCATCAGCCCTGCTCCCTCTCGCAGGGGGTGTGCACTCTGGGTAATTACAGCCTTCCCATCAGCACACCCTATCTGATGATGCCTCAATTTTCCTCTCCCTCTGTTTAGGGCAATCTACCTTTTGGGACCTTCATTTTCCTGATTTCCCCCTTTCACCCTGTTTACCTCCCGTGAAAAGTGACCTGGGGTACAGCTGACATCCCCCCCTGCTGTAAAGTCAGAGGGTGAGGGTCAGTACATGAGTCACACCCCTGTCAGGAAATGAGGGTACTGTGCCTCTAAAGGCTGGCCGTGCTCTTCCAGAGTTAACATGTGCGCTTAAAGTGCATTTATTAACCCGCTGATCATTTTACATTTCAGCCGGCATGTGTTGTTCCTGGTGGGGCTGCAGGCCGCCCTCTGTGTGTGACATTAGGGACCCCAGGACGTGCACAGACCTTTAACCAGGAACCTGTCCTCCATGCGCTCATAACCACAGGCAAAGCCTCGGGTGGGTGCCACAGGCCCAGAAGACACTCTGGGTCTTTTTTTTCTTTCTTTATGTCAGCTGACAGTTTAGCCCCTCCAGAAGACAAGGGGTAGTAAATCCTCGTTTTACGGAGGGGGCGGTGGGATTTCATTACCGCTGCTACGCTAGGTGGCAGGAGTGTGGCGAGATGCCTCCGTCTGGTGAGACTGCAGAGAGGACGTGCCCGCCCTCCCGCAACCCGCCGCACTGCTGGGTCTCCATCCCACAATGCACCTCTCTGGTGTTATTTTTTGCTTCGGTTCCTTTTGAATGACTTGAAGGGATCGTTCCCGCTTTCGAGCTGTGAATGATCAAATGTGTACGGACATTTCTGTGCTTCGTTAAGTGTCTGAGCCGAAATCACGCATATGGAGCCTTGGAAACTAAAGCAAATGTGGGGGAGGGGGGACCCTCCCCCCCCCCGCCCACCTTCTGTCATGCGTGCTGGAATCGCGGCGGCATTGGTGAACAAAGTGGCAGGGAGCAGACACGACTACGAGCCCTTTCGCCACGCATTAAGCAGAGATGTGTCGCTGGGATGATTCTATATGTGTTTGCAGGAAAGCTCTCTTTAGAGGGCGTGACATTGCCACATGACAGGTTCGTGAATTAACAGGCCAGTGTGTTTTTGAGATGGGGCGGCAGAGGCTGGCTTCTCCTTCATGGTCACGTGCCCTGACGAATACCACAAGACTCTGATTGGGGGCGCTGTGGGAAGCTTTCCGGGACTCTGCTGCCTGTGGTGTGTTATGTCCCAGATTATGTGGATTTTGTTGAAATAAATAAAAATTGTCACTGTGAATTGGGATCAGCAAATGCCATATTTAACATTGTGCTCATTGTCCCCCTGTCCCTAAATGGCCCCACAATGTTTCCGGCCGATGATAAAGAGCCCAGAGTGTCCTTCAGCAGCCTGAATGTAGGGGACATGGAACAAGCCTGTCCAAGGTCACCCTCAAGTACAGGGCTGACCTCTCTGCTCGTTTTGGTTTTGAAAGCGGGACTCTGTTCTTTTTCCCAGAATTCCTCCATCTGGAAGTCTCTCCCATCCCTGCCGGGTTTGTTTCCTTCACCCTTTCGGGCCCGGCCCAGTTTGAACCCCAGGCCCTCATGGGAAGTCCGGATAACACGCTACAGTCTCTCGCCTCGAGCACAGGACTGTTACCCCCCCCCATCTTAATGGCAGTGCCTTGACCATGTTCCGGAAATGAGTGACAGTCCATCCCCGTCAGATTACATGTTGGAGGTGCTGTAATTACACCCTCGGCTGATTAATTTAGGAGATGTAATTAGCGCCGAGGACGTCGAGGGATGGTGGTTAAACTCTCCCGTCTGCGGGGGATGTAACAGGCCGCCCAGGGGCCTGTCCCCAGCTTCACCTCGCCATTCAGCGCAGGTCCATTTCAGGCAGCTGATGGGTCCCAAGCTTGTGATTACTGTGTAGCGACAATGGCGGTAGCTGACATTGCTTCTCTATCCTCGTTTCAGCGCTTGGAGCTTGGAATTCCGGGCTGAGCAGCAGATACAGGCCTACGGGACAGACGCACACCCCCCTACAGCAGCCCGGGTTACAGGTGCGACACCAGCGGGTTTGACAGGCGACAGGCCAAGCGTCCTGTAATCTGGGAGGCTGGGGGCAGTGCATTTAGCTGGTCCGAGGCGGGGAGGGGACACTTTTTAAGCAGGCGATGTCATTTCCCTCCATTAAGCCTAGGGGTATCACACAGAAACCGTATCCCCATATGTTGTCTCTGGGCACTGAGGCTGGTGGATGGAAGGTGGGGCAGCGCCTTTAGTCTGGCGGGGAGGCAGGTCAAGGCCCCTCAGATGTCTCTGCATCGTGGATTAATGCCCCCCACCCCACTGCTGAAGTTTCAAGATTTAGGTATATAAATACTGACCTTGGTGTCACAATAGGCATCTTTCTGTTGAGGGGTAGGTTATGTGAGTATGGGATCCGGATTCGCTTCCTGGTGACAGTGGCATGTACATCAGTTGCGGGGGGGGGGGTCACACTGCCATACTGACATCAGCATGTGGACTGTACCTCCCCTCAAACCCCCTTCTGAGCTTTAAATCTGAGAGCTTAATCTTTCAATGCTGTGGAAAACGGAAGCATGCAGGATCTTCTCTGCACATGGGGAATTCCTAATCGGCACATCGGATTAACCCGGTGCTGAGGGACTGGCGGTAATGGTCGGAGAGGTCCTGAGGCACTGGCGCTAATGGTCGGAGAGGTCCTGAGGCACTGGCGGCAATGGTCGGAGAGGCCCTGACGCACTGGTGGCAGTGGTCGGAGAGGCCCTGAGGCACTGGCTGCAATGGCCTTGAGGCACTGGCGGTAATGGTCGGAGAGGTGCTGAGGCACTGGCGGTAATGGTCGCAGAGGTGCTGAGGCACTGGCGGTAATGGTCCGAGAGGTGCTCAGGGACTGGTGGTAATGGTCAGGGAGGTGATGAGGGACTGTTGGTAATGGCAGGACTGTTTCCGTTGCACTGCATTTAGGCTTTAATTCTGTCACAGTGAAACCTTCGTATTTGGGCTCCCAGGGTCTCATTTAGCAAAGTGCGCATAGAACAATTCCTAAATGTGTGTACAAATCGTCAGCATGCCCAGGCAAATTGCCATTTATCACTTGTGAGTACAAACAGCCGTATGAAGTAAATGCTGATACAGTCATATGAAAAAATTAGGACACCCCATTATTTAGTTCTTTAATAAGAAATATCAAAATATCAATATTAAATCTTTGTTCAAATTATATTAAATTACAAAAACAAGAAACAAATTCACTTATTTAACAAAGGAGATTAACTAATTCCTAGAGAGGAAAAAGCAGCCCCAAACCATGACACTTCCACCCCCATGCCTCACAGTTGGTATGAGGTTCTTTTGAGCAAAAGCTGTCTTTGGTTAAGCCAAACATGTCCTCTGTTACTGTGCCCAAATAATTCAATTTTAGATTCATCTGTCCAAAGCACGTTGTTCCAAAAGTCACGGTCTTTGTCTAGATGGTCTCTGGCAAACATCAGTCTTGCCCTGATGTTTTTTTGACATCAAGGCTTTCCTCCTTGCACAGCTCCCATGTAAATCAAATTTGTCTCTTTCTGATGGTAGATGCATATACCTCGACTGTCAGCGCTGCCTTCGGCCCCCACCCCGGGAACCCATCTCGCGGTCTGCTCTTGGGCTGATCTTGCTAGGACAGCCTGACCTGGCCATGTTGGCAGTTGTTTTAAATGTTCTCCACATGTGAATTATTTTCCGGACAGTGGAATGGCTGATTCCAAACACTCTTGAAATCTTTTTATATCCCTTCTCAGACTCATATGCCTCTACAAGCTACTTTCTGAAGGCTTCAGAGAGGCCTCTGGATCTCACCATGGATCTCACCATTTCAACAATCAAGAGCAAACCAAAGTAAATGTCTGTCGTTTAAATAAGACAGGCTCCACCAAAAAGCTCCATAACGATGTTCTTATCATTTTCACCTGATATGGTGCACCTGAATCTAATTCTGGACATTTTAAATAGTGATGAATGTGAGGGCGTCCTCACATGTGCGGCAAGTAGGGTGACCACCTAATTTATGTCAGTGGGGACACTATGAGCTACTTCAGGTTTCACAAACTACTTTACAACTGAAAGTCTCCTGTGCTTGACTAATTAGTTCAGTTCTTCTTGTGCTTTTACTGGTTTTTTTCCTTGATTAAAAGACTCGTCCAGCTGTGTCACGTTAACATTAGTGACACATGCATGATTATAGGACACTGACCAATCAACAAAGAGGCTACAGCAGGATCTTGATTTAATTAGTGATTGGGCTAATACCTAGCAGGTGAAATTTAATGTAGACAAATGTAAGGTAATCCATGCAGGGAGCAGAAATATAAAGTGTTCCACTGAAATAAAGGAAGCTGATTCTGAGAAAGATCTCAGTGTGTATGTTGATGCTTCCATGTCCCACTTTCGCCAGTGTGGGGAAGCAATAAAAAAGGCAAATAGGATGTTAGGTTCCATCTCTAGGTGTGTGGAGTTTAAGTCGAGGGAGGTGATGCTAAGATTATACAATTCCTTGCTAAGACCCCATCTGGAATATTGTTTGAAGGTTTGGTCACCATACCTTAAAAAGGACATTGCTGCCTTGTAAAGGGTTCAGTATAAGGCTACAAGGTTGATTCCTGATCTTAAAGGAATGTCTTATGAGGAGAGGTTAGCTGAGCTGAATCTGTTCAGCCTCGAGCAAAGGAGACTAAGGGGGGGACATGATCCAGGTATATAGGATTCAGGCCATAGGTGTAGGCCATAGGTGAAGAACATTTTAAACTGGTTTGGAGAAAGCACTGCTTTATACAACGTGTGGTTAGAGTGCAGAATAGTCTTCCAGTTAGTGTAGTGCAAGCTAAGACCTTGGGTTCCTTTAAATCAGAGCTAGATAAGATTTTAATAACTTTAAGCTATTAGTTGATTTCTCCCCAAACGAGCTTGATGAGCCGAATGGCCTCCTCTCGTTTGTAAATTTCTTATGTTCTTATGTTCACAGCAAGAACTCGGTGCACACAGTGTTCACAGTGAAATCCAGGTCTTTTTAATTGAAATGATTGTTTACAAACCCTGTCCTAGCTCATTGTGTCTCCCCTGACATGGATTAGGTGGTCACCCTAGCTGCAAGACTAATTTAAATAAAGAAACGTCATAAATGAACCATGTATGGGCATATAAGTTCTGCATAACACGTATCGAACCGCACAAATAGAAACCATAAAGAGACATATACCCCTATATCCATACTTCTTTTTGTATTATATTTTGCGCTATTTTCTTGTATTATCTTTTAACTGTATTTATTATGAAATAAAGTAAAAAAAAAAAAAAAAACTGTGAAAGGGGAAAAATGGATCTTTGTTCTGCTGTATGACTGTAAAAAAATAGGATATTGTTTAGCAACTTTACCAGTGACCTGTCAAAGAAAAAGAAGAACTTAGTTTGGGGACAGGTGACACATGAAGTGTGTTCGTCACCTCACATGAAGAGGTGAGGAAGAAGTGGTTTGGTCTGAAAATGACCAGCAAAAAGAGGATCACAGTCCACAGATCCTACATCTTTGCCACAGGGGGGCGGCCCAAGCACCACGTCAGTGTCACCCCTGGATGGTAACATAGCTGCCATCGTAGGACTGCAGCTCTATCACCCATGGATGAAGTCGGGCTGTCAGAAATAGGTAAGAGACTTGTGGTTGAGTTTAACTGGCTCCAGCAAGTAACATGTGTTATAGGCCATCAAGTGAATATTGCCGAAAATGAATTGCGTCAGACACATCAGTTGTCTTCCAAAGAATATATTTAGTGACAGTGGTTTTAATTTTTTTGGGCATGGAACTTATATGACTTTTGAACGATTCCTTGTCATTAGTGTTACCTGCCTGCGCATACTTTGTGTGAACATAACTTGGTCACTGTGTTTGTCTGTTCATGGTTGATAATTAAATGGGAATCTGTGTAGCCTGTGTGCCTATCGGTTTGCTTCAGTTACCCTTCTTTACCGCTAGGGGTTTGTGCCTATGCGTTGTCGGGAGCGTTCATAAATATACATGCATTTCTACACACAGGAAGAAACTGATTAATAGCATTCTATGAGTAATAATCTGCAAACACTCAGTTTACACACAGACCTGTTTGTACGCATGGTAGATAAATGAGACCCCTAGTCTAACATTTGCAACTTGCCAGTTGGTTGAGTGGAGATGAGGGATCTGAGGTCCAGAAAACCCCACCTCTCCAAAAAAACATTATCCCAAATAGCAGACAATCCTTAGGACAGGTATTGTGGTACTGGAGCAGGGGTCATGGAAAAAGTGAGGGGGGAGACGTGATTGCGTTGCTGGATGGAGGTGCAGGTGAGGAGGTTCTCATTTATTTTTATTACTGCAGTGTATTTTTTCACGCCCCGGCTTGTCAACTAGAAATTATGTTTATGTTCTGGTTTAGGAACCTATCCGTCATGCTGAATGTTGAGCACGACCTCCGCATGACCCGCGTGGTGCGGCCTGTTTATGCTGTGACAGCTACCCGCTTGGTATCGTGCAGCCGACTGAGACCGCCTCTGATGTGGGAGTCAGCGTCACCTTCCGGGTGGCAGCAGTAGCAGGTCTTCGTCGGGTTCTCCCCCCCACGGTCCCTGCCACTCTGCCGCGTTTGCCCTTATAAGGAGCTCCCGGCCAAGCTGCCGGTGAGGACCATGGAGACTGACGGACCCTCGTCTCTGGGCCTCGTTCGTCTCGGGCTGCCTCTCTAATGGGGCCTAATTGGCTCCTCCTGCGTTTCAAAGGTCCATTAGTCAGATCTCAGGATGGCTGGCACAGTGAGCGGGGTCGTGATCTCAACTACATCATCACACGCGCAGAAACACATTCACACACAGGCCAGGCTGAACTCTAACGAGGTGCAGGAGTCCGCAGAGCCTCTCCAACACACATAACTCCTCTTTGTCCCATCAGTGTTTCTCTCTCTCTCCTTCCTTTTCTCGTCTCTATCTTCCTCTCTTTCTGTCTCTCTTGCTTCTTGCCTGTCTGTCTCTCTTTTTTGAATAATTTGGGCTTCTGACCCCCACCTTCTTCAGCTCACCATCACTTGATTGTGTGCTCCAACAGGGAAGCGAGGTGATCTCCGGAAATGACCTGGTTTCCTGGGGTGGGGGCCGAAGGCAGCGCTGATGACCTCACTGTCTGTTTATGTTGTAGCCCATGCCCATTAGTACACGCTTGTTAGACATTCTTCATTAGCATTTCCTCATTAGTGTTCACGTTGTTTTCCCAGTTTCCCAAAAATCGTGCTAATGGATGCCCAGTGTTTATCATCACAGCGAGCATGGGAGGCACGGCAGAATGGAGGGATGTAGGGTGGGCACAGGGTTCATTATACTGCAAGCACCATCATTAATGCGGAAAAACTGACGATGACAAGCTACCATATGAAAAGTAGGGTTTCATTACCACCAGTTTACTGAATACTGACTTTTTACATTTCTGTGTCTGTCCCTGTTATAACAATTTTAAAAATTATAGTACTTACATTCAATGGCCAGATTATTAGGTTCACCTGCTCGTTAACACAAGCAGCTGTAACTAAATACAAAGATCACACAGACAGTGTCAAGAGGGATAATGTTAGTGTGTGTGTAAACTTTAGAATAAGCATTAGAATGTTATACTTTAAATTAAAAAATGTAAACAAATGAGACCCTCTACCATGGAAGCTGTTCTACCTGGTACTGCGTAAGGGTACCTAATAAAGACGCCATTGAGTGAGTCATATATAAATTATACGTAACATATAAACATGTCAAATACATTAGACGACTTTAAGATATATGTCCAAGAAATATCCTGCAGGTGGACATTTCATAATTGGCCAGCTTAGACAGATGTGATTGGCCGGGCTGGTCCTGCCGATGTGATTGGCCGGGCTGTGTATCGCCCTGCCTGGATTCCGGATGTTCACAGAAGGAATCCTAAACATCCACTCCCCTGTGTGTCATCTCATTTTTCCATGCTGGCTCTCGCCTGTGTTTTGATTAGCTTTCCTTCCCTGAGTGACGCCATGACGGTCGCCCTTCTATATAAAAAGCTGTAAAAGAAAAATTGTTTTCCCAGCACGAGCAAGATTTGGGCTGCAGGTATATTTGGGAGAAAGTTTTCCACCCAATTTTTCCTCTTTGATTTCCAAAGCTCAGTGTTCGTGACAAGAAGCTGGACGTTGTGGCCTTAAGTGGGTAATTAAATATTTATTGGGTTACCAGCTGCTTTCATGCAGCTTACATCATAACTGGCTTCTCCAGCTCTTAATTTCACACTTACTCCTCCTTCGTACCTTTTGAGAGTCTCCTGACACTCTGCAGGATGAGTTCCATCGCTTCCCTCAAAGTATCCAAAACCGCTTCAGCTGTTCATCTGTTCAAGAACCACCTGGCATTCCCACTGGTCTGCCTGGCTTGTCTTTGGCTGTGACATACACCTGCGCAGGTGGGCCACACCGCTTGTAGAGTTTCACCTCAATGTCACTCCCCTCTCTGGTCTGCTGGGGGCGCAGGCACCTCGTGTGCTGGCGTTTCAAACGCGGTGGCCAGGAGGGTGTCCGACTCTGTTATGTAGCCCTGATATTTGCTGGGTTTTTCTGAAGAGTTCAGGAGGAATTCAGGCTGAGTTGGTTAGAGCATCACTCTGAGATTCGTGCCAGTGTAATATGAAGGAAAAATTGTGTAACTGCCGGTGTGTTTTTTCGAACGCTCCCTCACCCGGTCTCCAGGTGGTTGCTGGTTCCTTGCTCACTGATTACACACCAATGACACTCCCAACACACCAATGCTCCCAGCGGCAGGGGTGGTGCGGTACACACGGCTTCCAGTATGCGTGTGTGAGTGAGTGTCAGAGGGTGGGCGATAGGCGGATTGTGCTTGGCTTAGCTAAATCTGCTTAGGTTTAGAGACGGCTGAAGTGGACTTCTCAGCCCAGCTGTGGGGGGGAAGTGCAGCGAGTCGGACTTTTCCCCCAGACTCTGACTTTGTAGACTTCATGACCGCTGTAGGCCTCAGGAGCTGCTATTGTGACAATACCCACAATGCTTTGGACCACAGGGTTTCTCCTACCTTTCCAAAGTGCTCAGCACTCCTGAGCCTTTGGGGGGGGGGGGGGTGAAGTAACCATTTACAGAATGGTCATGTGGGATGGTAAAGTGATTCGTTGGTAGCTCCTGGTAGCGGCAATGAAAGCTCACGACAAGAAACCATTCCTTCGTTATGTTGCGTTTTTGTGGAAAGTGCAACACATCCTGGAATAATATTCCTGATGGGAAGTTGTACCTAGATTTCAGATATCATAGACTCCCCGGCACTGTGGGCAGCGAGATGGGAGCAATGATTGTTTTCCTACTGGAGTGGCTTTGAGGTGTTAGATATTCCAGAGTGCCCCTCTCATTGTTGTATTATCCCGGCGGCACCGCGGATTTGAACAAATGGAGACGGGGACGAGGGCCAGCAGCCGCTCGGCAGGCAGACCCAGCTGGCTGGAGGACATTAGGAGTAGGGTTGGGAACTGAAATTAGGCTCCAAATTAGAACTGATAAGAAAATACCTTGTATCCAGGTACCCAATTTTTCGGTTCCTAAACATTACCTGCCATGACCTGTTTTAGATGAACATGTCATGCATCAATGCGCAACAAGCTGGCATGCCTGACAACAGTGTGAAAGATAGTGAATGGTCAAAAGTGTAGTTTTTCTTTATTAAAGAAAACGACGACAATTGACATGCATCAAATATATTCTTAAAATCCAGGACTGCTGACATTACTTGTCCTAAATCGATGCTGATTTGGCCAAAGCCCAGTTAACCCTCCCAGAATAAGATAAGCCATCAGCGCCTTAACTTACAAAATGTTCTTAAATACGTGAAACTAACGTCGTTATCT
The DNA here is from genome assembly GCA_026777985.1 of Mormyrops attenuatus. NCBI lineage: Eukaryota > Metazoa > Chordata > Actinopteri > Osteoglossiformes > Mormyridae > Mormyrops > Mormyrops attenuatus. Next base: position 7,522,423 of record JAODKC010000038.1, read on the forward strand.
CCATCAGCGCTTGTTGCATATGCTTGGAAAACTACATAATCAGAAACCTTTATGTTTACTTTAAAATTCTCCAACATAATTCAATAAATCATTTTCACAAAATAAATACAAATCACAACATGCTCCTTTATTTTTTTTCTCTCAAGGCGGATTTTCTGAAGTGCGTAACGACAACCTAAATAACGGTACTTGTTTATGTCAGACAAATTTAATAAAAATATCATTACAACCCTTAATGTCTTCTTCCAAATACACCTGCTCTCACCAAATACAAACATCTACTTTTATATGAAATTATTAAAATAATCAGCTTACACATTTCTTCATCACCTGTGGACACACCCCCAAGCACTAGCAGCTATTGATATGCCAGTGACTTCATTTGAGGCGGAGATAAGTCACATGTAGCAACACCAAGCGAGAATGACAAAGCTGTACGCGAAATGAGACAGGTTGTATTTGCTATTTTTACAATGGCACGCTCTCATCTTACTGACGAAGAAACTCTGCAACAAGTTCAGTCATTTTTCGACACCGGTGATGAAATTAATTCATCCTCCAGTGTGACAGCCATGAGGATTGTTTTAAGAAGAAATTGTTTTAAAGACTGGCACAAAATAAGTTCTGTTCTTAATCATGCTGAAATAGTTTGTGATTTCCCCATTTTGCCATATTTATTGTTCCTGCTGCTTTCAGCAAACAGATAAATTACAAATTGTATATGCTTTTGTCTCTTTTCACGCTGACATTCAGCACTAGACCGGCCCACTGACAGGCTGATTTGGGTATGGGGAGTTCCCCAGGTGAATATTATTCATATTCATGACTACACCTGTTTGTCCAGGCAGAGACAATTAAACAGAAACAGTGACAAACTTAAGTTATGGCTCTTTATTTCTTAAACTGAAAGGAATTTATGAATGACTTGCAGACAGGTGCTGTGCTCTGCACTGAATGCACTTCAGTTAGCATTTTACTCCCATTGCTGCTGGGATGTTCAGAATAAAGATTTTTTGTTAAACATTTGTCCTTTTTTTTTTTTTTTTTTTTTAACCTTTAAGGGATCGAAACGGGGACTCGATAAGAACCGGAATTGAGGAGCAGAACCGGAATCGGAATCAGAATCAATAAAATTCAAATGATACCCAACGCTAGTTAGGAGTAAACTTGGAGATGTGGACCCTGAGAGGGCATGAGGAAAGGCGTGAAGCATCATGAGAGGCTGACCCAGTCTAGATGGGCAGAGTGCTGCCGCCAGATTCGGGTTTGTGTGGTGAAGCAGGGTTTGTGTGGAACCTCCGGCTCACCCCAGTCATGTAGGGGTCTCCGGCAGCTTTGGCAAGGCTTGACAGATCGCAGACAAAGCGGGTCGGATAACAGCTTGCCTGTGTGTTGACGTTGGCGTAGATCGAGGACTCGGTCAAACCCGCATCCCCTCACCCGGCGCCATTTACCACGAGGGCCATCATTCCACTGCTCCCTCTGCCTCTCGTTGTTGTTTTATGGGTTTATTCAGGAAGTAGGAACCGTCCTGTTTTTCATTTGGCCCGGAAATGGCTGGCTGTTTGGGTTGGACCGTGCCTAGCGTCGGAAAGGATCGGCACATGGCAACGACTGACTGGTTTTGCCTGGAGGAGCCGTATGTCAGCATCCGATTAGATTTTATTTATTTTATTTTTTGAAATATGGTGTGCCGGTTGTATGGCAGCTGCACAACATCGGCCTGAATGAAATCCCATGCTTCTCTTTGTTTTGGCTGGAGAGCTTGCTGAGTGTTACTCTGGAAGGATTAGTCTCTGGGGGCACCCTGAGAAATGGTGCTCTGGGGCTCAGGTTGTAGTCATTTGTTCTTGTTGGCATTGTTTTGTAGTTTTGTTGTCATTGTTTTGTAGTTTTGTTGGCATTGTTTTGTAGTTTTGTTGTCATTGTTTTGTAGTCTTTTTGTCATGAGTTCTTTTCTTATTTTTTTTGGTAGTTGCTTGTTTCATTTGGTCATCATTGTTTGTTTTTTCGCCTTTTGTCCAAAAATGTTTTTGGTCGTGGCTGTTTTTTAGTCTTTTTTTAGTTAGTGTTGTAGACATTTGTTTTTGGTGTGTTTTGTTTGTTGTTGGCTTCCAGTTGCAATGGGCTTGCTTTTTGTGACTTTTCAGGACAGAATCACTTAAAAAACAGTGTTCCTGTGCTGGGGCTTGTGGAGAATGCCTCGCTGTTTTCTTGCCGGTTCCCGTGTCCTACTTTACGAGGACCGAAACCAAATCCATGGCTGTTGAATGGCGACCTTTGGGAGAGAACATCAGGGTATTGTTTAGGGCCTTCCGGGGTGGGGGAGGGTTTGCGATCTTGGACCCTTTCTTTCCCAAGCCAGACAAGAGCTGGCAGGGTGGAGCGTCAGCCAGCTGACTGCAGAATCCCGCCCCCCCTCCTCGATCCGCTGTGCTCTCTGTTCCTGTCTCTGAGGCAGGTGTTCTCTCACTGAACACGGGGGCCATTGACAGGAGGCTGTAAGAGTTGCTGTCCCTGGGCTGGTCACACACACACACACCCCTTATTACTGGCTTTCATTTTGATGCCTTTAACGATGCTTAACTACATTCCTCTCAAAAACATACACAGTTGGTTCAAAGTCTAGTTCCTTTTCTTTGAGAAAAGTTGTTTATTTTGGGATGATACCCCCTACACGTGTACTTGCACGCGCACACACACACACACACACACACACACACACACTTTCTGCAGTTATACCGTGTGCTGGACACTCTCCCTGTGGCCGATGCCCGCTTGGTGCCACATGGACGAACAGCGGCCTGCCAGGCTTTGCCACTCCAATATGAGTGATGGCTGTCAGTCCTGTGGCACCCTGTTGCCATGCCCTCTGAACTGAGATTGGATGGCTGCAGGCTCTGTGGTGAGCCGGAGTGCTCCCGTTGCCCTGAGAGTGCCTGTGGGAGCTGTTAACCCGTTAGCTGGGTGGGTGTTCCTGTGTGAAGTGCAAAGACCCCCTCCCCAGTGCCTGGCTGTCTGTCCATGAGTGTTTGTCTCCCGGGATCCTGTTCTATCTCTGTAGCTTAGTCAAAATCCCACCTGTGTCCTTCGCCACTCCCACCCCAGACAGCATCCCCGGCCCAATCTGGCCCAGGTCCAGCTGCCTCTCCTCCAAATCCACTCCATTATTCATGGCAGTTTGACTCCTGTGTGTTTATTAAGTATGTTTCAAGCAAGCGCTTCCTTGGAATAACGACCCGTTGGGCCAGTACCCAAGATGCACTCCAGGAAAGACCCAGCAATCAGGCTTTAGAGGCAGAAGCTTGCATCAGAGCGTGTGTCCTCACCGACCACGCTCACTCTTCCGGAATGTTCCGCAGAACGTGCCGACATGGAGCATCCACGTCATGATGCAGCCTGGACCGTTGCCACCATTGGTGGAACTCGTAACTCCATATTTTTCCTCGGCATTGCTGAGGAAAATTCCAGAAAAATAAGTATTTTAACCGAAATGACAAGTGCAGCTTTTATCCCACAATATGCCTAAAATTAAACACAGGCGCAGTAAGAAAAAAAATGTAGCTATTGGGTTTTTAAAAATGGATTTCTTGAAATGTTTGCACAGCATATTCTTACCAAGGGCTGACATTAGAATCTGTGATCACATTAAACCTCAAAAGATGAAGCGGGGAAAGAGAGAAATGATGATGGAGGAACTGAACGACTCTTAGAAGTGCAGGGGCTCCTCCTACTGGGGGATTGGCCAAAGTACAGGAGGGGTTTTGATTATTTTCATTTTGATAAGTGAGATGCACCATGTGACTTACAAGTGCTTTAGGTCAGGTGAATTTCGCTTGTCAGTTGAGTAAATCAGCTGTTTACCTAAAGCTTATTCCTTGCACTCGAAGCTGGAATTCACATCACCATGATGAGACTGCCATGGATGCGAGCCGCTGTCTGACTTTTTAATTTTATATGTGTGGGGGTAACTTTTATGAGTTCAGAAGACAGTCCCATGGTGAAGAGAAAGACCCTTCTGTGGGGTGTGGTTTGCACGCTTGGTGTGTGCAGCCTGGCCGTCAGACCTAGCCGCCACTCGCATCCCTCTGTGGGCCTCTGTGATTTTTATTTGTCATCGTGCAAGTGGGTTGCCATCAGTAGCGGACGGACCTAGCGTTGGCAGGTGGACTCCAGGGTACCAGCTTTTTATCCGAAAATAAGCACAAATTTGGGTCATCTCCTCTACCCAGCAAGACGAAGGTTTGCGTGGCTGCAGGTTGCATTAGGCATGTGGGGGGGTCATCCTGTGAAACCATTTTTATTTCCATATGCAAATTCTGGATGTCATCGTTTCCTCGATTTGACCGCATACATCTGTGTCCTCAGGACCAACTGTGACTGGAGGGTCAGTAGCCTCTAATGGGCTTGATATTTGACTTTTCGCTTGCCTTCCAGGTCAAGGGGTCCAGGAGCCGCTGTCTGGGAACCCGGGGGTGCGGCCCTGTCTCTCCTACCATTACGCCCAGTAAACCCGCTCGTGGTCCTGCCCAACTCCTGGCCCATTTGCAACGAATCCTCGGGTCGAGACGGAGCAGAGCTCAGGTAGGCTGTGAGAGCATGACACCTGGCGGCACAACGGGCCTCCGCGTGTTCTTCCTGTGTTCTTTACATTTCCATACGGCTGTGGAGCTGCTTCCCTGCTGGATAACACAGTCTTTCCCTGTGCTGGTAGCCAGGGCCCATAATAAACCCCCATGGCACTATGTTGAAATTGTGAAAATGGACCAAGGTGATCATTTGCAACTCTGTGCTGCGTTCGTCTGGGATGTTGTAAAGACAAAAATACCGAAACAATATTCAGACATACTTATTTTCTTATCCTTTTGTCCATCGTGTCGTGCACTAAATGTCCAGCTGCTTGATGGGATGATCGTACTGAAGGTCGTGGTCCGTTCGCAGGGCCCTGTACTCCCTCTACAGCTGCATCCCCGCACAGGAAGCAGTTTGAAAGAACTGTGTGGCTGGAAGCAGAGGATGCCGCTCGCCACACAGGGTGGCTGTATTTATGAACGCTGAGGGTGGACAGAGAAACCTGACCTCCCTGTTTATGCGACCCCACCATGCTATATCTAATGTTGCATTTTTTACGAAAATCCACACACAGGTGACTCTGATTCATGTTGAGACCAGCTGTATCCTGTTCTTAATCCTTTGATCTTTTTATCTATTCCTTCTTGGTGAAAGTGTTTTGGTAGACAATTCTAGACTTCATTGCAAAGCAAAATCTGTGCATTTGATATATGGCTACCTATGTATAATCCACTGGGGGACAGTGTGTGTCTTACAAATTATGTGACATTTAAAGTGTTTGGAAATGTGTGTAGAAGCTCTTTATATTGCGGTAATATATTTTTTCCTTTTTTCAGTCAGCCTTTTTATTACGTTGTGAAACATTTATGTCTTTATGAACGTGTAACTCATTTTGATGGATGCAGTAACAGGCGTATTCCACAAGGCGGCACCAGAGGCTCATTTTCAAATGTATGTGGGCATTGCTACTACGTTCTGCTGAGTAGAATTCTTGCGTTAATTTGATTTAATTAACAGAACGTGTAAGAGTAATTTCGTAGGCTTCAATTAACATAATAGCTAAGGTCGTCTTTTAAAGTATTAAATTTATAAAAATGAAAAGCACAACTCCAGCACTTGGCACGACAGTTAAGATACCTGGTAATATCATTGGCTGCCGTCTTTGGTGGGGATGGGAACAAGGTGCTCATTGGATAGCCGTTAGTTCTGATGTACTAACAAGTCAAAGTAAGTAATGTGACTCACTGTGTTCTGCAATCCGTGTTAATTTTATATGTTACAAAAAGAAGCTGCTTTCAGCTCCCAGAAGGGGGTCTACCTCTGAACCCATGAATGGGATACCTGACCCCAAATTGCTGCAGTTAAAATCATTCATCCATTTAGAAATGGAGAGAAAACATGAAAGTCTCTGGGCAAACAGATCGCCGTATGCTGTTGGCAGGGGTATACCTAGGAATTCTGGGCCCCCTAACAAAATTTGAGGTATTCAATGGCTCTTGTGAAGTGCCGGGCCCCTTGAAGCTGCCAGGGTATCCATTGCACCCCCCTGGCACCCCCTGCCTGTAGGCCTGTCCCTGTTCCTGGACCTTTATACATTTCTCTGTCCATCCACGTTGTCCTGAGTCATCAGCTTGCACAGTGACCCCCATGAGGTGTAGAAGCTGATTCCCGGCCTGACATCCTGTACGCAGTGAGAGCTGCGCATGTTCAGGTGTTTCCTACCAAAGACTGCTCACACATTCCTGATCTGAGATATCACCGTTGTTATTTGAGCGTAAAAGCTGATTTATGCTTCTTTGTTAAGCCTATACAGACCTTGCGCCATGGCTTATGCAAGTGGCCTGTTGCTAGCGTTTGTACTTGTGTGCTCATCTTGTCCCACACTAAAATCCTCCCAGCCTAGAACAGCAAACAACAACAAAACATTTGCGTAGAAGGAAGTGTGATGTTACCAAGCGGACAAGTCAGTTATTGCAGTCGCCGTCACCGAGACGTGTCTTTCAATTTTTGATGAGGTGCATGTCAGGTACAGCGTAGACTACACCGCAGATTCTACGCAGTAATATACATCAACTTTTAAAGGTACTGTGTGATA
>JAODKC010000038.1:7566061-7585713 GCA_026777985.1 Mormyrops attenuatus
CCCCCCCCCCCCAACCCCAGCTTGTCCATCATCCACACGCCTCTGCTCTGTCTTGCTGAGTCAGGCCAGTTAAGTGCTGCAGGCACCCAGGGACCTAATGTTTATCTGGGGGGGTGCAGAGGGCCTACAGCTGCTATAACTTTCAGCACCTAGACAGCAGGCGGGAATGTTCAGTCGTGACGAGATTTCATCCATTCATTGCGTGTCAGCAGACCCCCTGCCTGTCCCCCTTCTGCACAGCTTGGATGTTTAATTTACCGTTTGCTCTGGGGACAGCGTTTTGGATGGGCCCCGCACTGGTGGCACAGTCACCGGGGGATGTCAGGAGAGCCCCGAACAGGCAGGTATCACCGACCGTCCACCATCACAAATGGTCAGAGGTGGGTCCCAGGAAAGGGGCAGCAGGACACCTCAGAAGACGAGAGCTTAAGTGCTTCACATTCATCCCGAACTGAGCGAGAGTCCCTCGGAACTTCTATGGCAAGAATGAAGAACAGAATTGTTTCCCCAAAATGTCACAATACCTTCATACTACATTTGCCTGAAAATGTCTGCAGCAGCATCAGTTACACCTGGATATCATTTTCAGTCCAGGTTTGGGTGTTGTCTATCTGGCCTGTTAGAGATGGGGGGGTGCAGGGCTTGAGTAGTTACTGCTTCTCGTCAATAGCGCCCTCTGATGGTGCCCCTCCAATTGTACGTGGCATCTGTTGATGAAGCCCAGGTCTCTCGAGTCCCTCCCCCCTGTTGAAAGCAGCACAGCTATAGCTTTCATTTGTCCACATATTTATTTGTCGTTACTGGCCCCTAGCAACTCCTCATCCAGGTTTCCCGCCACTGTCTGCGGGATTTGAGGCCGATGTCGGCGAGATTTCGCTTCCGTCGGGAACAGGGGCTTCGGCGATCGAAGCACTGCCGCCTATGACGTCGCCTGGCGTTCGGAGACAGTGTCTTCCTCTGTGATTTCGGTGCAGTGGGAGGTTAATTAGCTCTTCCTGGAATACATTAAATGCTAGTTTATCACTTGATGACTGCGCGTGAGTGCCCGTGGCTGTTGAATCCATTATTCTTTCTACTAAAGCACGAAGCTGTCCCTGTAGTATCATTTTGCAGATTTTTTTCCCTCTTAAACCTGCAAACCGATGCCATGTTTAGGTTATCTTTGGTTACGAAACCAACGTAAATGGGGTTAGGAGATGACAGATCCATAAAGAGGAACATATGCTCGGCACAATGCCAGAAGAAAATCCTGTGGGGTCAAGCTCGTCCCAACATTCGGTATAAATGTGAATTAAGTCTCACGTCTCCTCTGAGATTCCATCCATCCAGCTATTAGCCACTTATCCAGCACAAGGTCACGGGGCAGTACACCCTGGATGAGATGTCTGTCCATCACAGGGAACATACATCCAAGATCACACACTACGGGCAATTTCGAGATGCCAATTAGCCTCACTGCTTGCTTCTGGACTGTGGGGGGAAATCCACACTCCCCGGGGGAAACCCAGGCAACATGCGGGGAGGATGCGAACTCACATTCACAGCCGTAAGCCCGGCGGTACAGGCGGCGCTGCTACCCACTGAGCCGCCTTCAGCGTTTGTGACGCACTTCACAACAGCGCCGATCTCTGCGGCGTTCATCGGCTTTCTTTCTCTAATAACTACTTTCCCCCCAATTGCGATATATATTATGCTTGTTATTATTCTCTCAGTGTTCTTTGAAAAAAAAAAAACACTTAGCAGTTATTATGCAAAGTTTAACACAGTTTTTTGAAAACCACGCTGATCTAAAAACACAACTTCTCTAGTTGCTCCTGGGAACAGAGACACACTTTTCTTCGGCCGGTGTGCCTGGAATCGGCACTCACGTCTCCTTGCAGCTACCCAGCTCAACTGCATGTTTTCGAGGGGTGGCATCAGCTATCAATCTCTGGCAGCTGGAATATCCACCACTGTCGGCCCATAAACTGGTCTCCATTCAGATCAAAATGCCACTTGGTAACACGAGATTTAGACCTAAAAAAGGTGCATTTTTAAATGACTTTTTTTTTCCATCCCACAAGTCGGACAAGACATGGCATAGTGATGGAGACATAAACCTCTCTCGGAACTCCGTCTACCAAGCTGCAACTTGGTGATCAGAGCCTCTTCCAGGTGAACAGCATTATGGCTCCCCCCATGATTAATGAAGCGGCACCATTTAGGGACAATAGAAGCTGCTCAAGGTCCAGATTTCCATTCCAATTTTCTGCTCAGTGTAGTTGATGTATATGCGACTTGGTCAGTCATGCGCCACTCTCTATGTTACCCCCCACCCCCCAAATCACCTTGCGGGGGGAGGCGTTTTTGCTTGGTTCGTTGATGTCTCGGGCCGCGACAACAGCTCCATGACCTTGGTGTCTCGCGTATAATGCAGTGAACATGCAGTCGTTGCTTAAACGGGTGGGGACCACCTTGCAGTTCCTATGATGAATGGATGGTCATTTTGAGAACATGATCTACAATGCTACACATCAAGTAGTAATGATCTGCAAGGGAGGCAGGTAGACGCATATTTTCACCGATCAGGAAATGAATTCCGCCTTCGCAATAAAGCTGCCCATTTATATCCTCCGTGCTAATTGGTATTACTGTTCATACCGTCTCTTAGGAAACCGGACCGTTTTAATTGCAAGCTGTTAGGCTGAAGAAAGGCAGAAACGGGGGGTATATTGAGGGGGCGGGAAGATTGGTGTCAGAACAACGGATAACATTTATCTTGGAGCTCAAGGCCCCGTCTTCTAAAAGCGACTCCGACGGGGTCCTTTGAAGCTGACAGAATAATTTTAAAAATCGACCCACTTTCTATTCATAAGTGGGGAGGGGGGTGAATGGGTACTGAGATTTGCATTTTGACCTTCTGGAGCTGACTGTATACCTGCTCTTTCTCCCCAGCTATCCCGGGCTGCAGGAAGACATCAAATGTCACAGGCCTGTAAAAGCACGTGGAGAAAGAGTTGCGGGGGGAGATTAATAGCTGCCTTCCCCCTCATTACTCTACTCTAGTTGCCTTTTAACAATGGGGATATTTAAATATCTATATAGTCTGCCAGGTAGCAGAAAGCCAGGTAATTGCTCTACGTCCTTGTCAGAGATCTTAAGAAGTCAAACTGAAACCTTTAAAATTGGAAACAATGCGCTGTGAAATTTCTCAAAGGTCAGCGCTGCAGGAACACGCAAATGTTAGCGTATTGTTATTGTAATGTTGTTTTAACATCCATACTGACTGACTAAGAAAAATGGAAAACCAACAAAAAAAACCAACAAGGCTGAATAAGGTGAGGAAATAAGGCAGAGAGCAAATGCTTTCGTTTAATTTACAACTCACTGGCCAAAGACAGGAATAAATATTGTCAAATTGGCTTTTTCCAACAGCGAGTGCCAAAACAAACAAGCCATTTTGCACTGTGCTGCAGTTTTTTTCCCCCAAAGTGTTTGCATGCAGGGGAAACCATCTCACCAGAACCACAAATTAAATGTCCAAAACTCAAGGTGACACTTTCCAGTTTGCTTTTTTTCTCTTTTCATGTCAAGTCAGTCTTTACTGTCATTTCAAAATATGCAGGCACATGCTGAAACAAAATAGCGTTTGTCTGAGACTTTAAAAAACGGCCTTACACAGAACATGACAAGTTAGACACCAAGATGATGTTGAATAAATAAATAAATATGCTGTACATAGTGCAGCTTTTGACTTGGGTGAGGATCACAGGTACAAAGCAAAAAGTTAAAATACACCTGAGTTCCACACAGTGTTTTTAAATGTTAGATATCTCAGAGGACCAAGCAACTAGAGGAGTCAGAACCAACCAATCAGATGCTTGGACCCACCTCTACAATCTGATTCGTTAGCTCTCTGAACCAATCATTTTTTATTTGTTCCTCAGAATATTTTTGTGTAAGTAAAACTCCCACAAGCAAAAAAAACATATTGATTGCTAGGAATGAATCGGCACAGTACACACAGAGGTAAGTAGTTCAGTGATGGGCCCGTCTGGACCATACGAGACGAGGAGCCCATTTTGATCTTCTCAGTGGCCCTCAGCCCAGGAGGCTGACCAGACGTTTCACGTTTCGGATCCAGCTGAGCTGTTAATTAATTACCCTTGATTAGCTGTCAGCTGAATGAATTTGCACAATTTAAGTTAAACCAAACGTGTTAATTGAGGAGTTATTATCATTCTTTGGAGGCTTGCCATGTAGCAGTGTTGCCTCACATCTCCAGGGATGGGGGTTTGAGGCCTGCCTCTACTCTGTGAGTGTGGGGTTTGAGGCCTGCCTCTACTCTGTGAGTGTGGGGTTTGCCTACACAGTGTCAGAAGGTGGGTGGATGTTGTTTAGATTATGCCAGTTTTGTGTTAGCTGAGAAATATATGCAAGTGTGAAAAGAAAAACACAATTAATCCTGTTCTTCCCAAGGATATGTGCTTGGAAGGTAGATAGTTGAATAGGTGGATGGAAGTATTTGCATTTATTTGATTCTTACTGGAATCACATCCAAGTAATTTTGCATAGTAATTAACTTTCACCATTGTTTATGAAAATATCAAATACATTTATAATTACTCATACTTGGAGGAAAATGTATACTCTAACATTTTTTAAAAAGTATATTACTTTGTGTGTGGAGTTTGCATGTTCTCCTTGTGTTGTTGTGCGGTTTCCTCTGGGTTCCTCAGTTTCCCCGCTGTTCAAAAACGTTAAGGTGAATTGGAGTTGCCAAATTGTCCATAGGTCTGCATGGTGTGTGAGTGTGCCCTGTGATGGGTTGGTGCCCCATCCTGGGTTATTCTCAGCCTTGCACCCATAGGATAGGGATAGGCTCCAGACCCCCACAACCCTGCATAAGACAAGTGGGTATAGAAGATGGATGGATGGATGGAAGGAAGGAAGGAAGGAAGGAAGGAAGGAAGGAAGGAAGGAAGGAAGGAAGGATGGATGGATGGATGGATGGATGGATGGATGGATGGAAGGAAGGAAGGAAATTTGTATTAATCGTTATATCAGCACAGTGGGCTCCAAATGTAAGCTAGGCTTAATGCAAATCGAAGTACTCAGATTTCAGTTTTATATAGCTTGACAAATAATCCAGCCAGCAGCTCCATAAAGTCTAAATCAGACTTCAGAGGCACATGAAACATGTCTGCTCAGGAGGCGTAGGAATGTTTTGGTAGACATTTTCACTCCTTTGTTAAGAAGCGCGCACATTCCTGCAGGTACATTCATTTTGTGCTGAGCTGTATGCAGCCCCAGGTACAGGGGAACTATACCTACAACAGGCAGGCAATGGAGAGACCTAAGGAAAGCTCTGATGTTTGTAAACACAGGAGACCAGCCGTGACATCGATGGACTAGTCTGGTCTCCCAAGAAGGGTGTCTGATAAGAAAGGAGGTAACAAGAGTTCAGGAATGAGGAGAGGATCTGGACCTCAAGATGATCTGTAGGGGCTTTATGGAGCAGGCAGATGTTCTGCATCTTATAGCACATAAATCCGTGTGCCGCTATACAGTGGAGGAAGACGGCTGCCAGTGGCAATGCCTTTGAAGACCGAGACAGATGTTCCCTGGAGGCGGAGAGATCAACATCTGGCAACTGTCTAGTCAACAAGTATAGTGCCAAACCTTGAAGAAAATGACAAGTTAGTCGATGTTGATTTCTAGACTGTAGTTAGGAATTTCCAGAAGGAATGATCTGGAAGGAGTGGGTGTGGTGCCTCAGGCTAGGCTGGGGTTGCGGGGGCAAGTGGCTATACAAGGAATGAAAAATGATGTTATGACAGGAGGAATGGAGGCTTTCCTTGGCGTCCAGGTCTTTCCAAAATAACAAAGGCAGTCCATTGAGCATAGGGAACATGGTGAAACTGATTCATTGAGAACCATTGTTGAAATGGGCAAAAACAAAAGGACTTTAAGTTCCTCGCTTGGCAACAGTGACCCTGGGAGACTGTCTGCTGACCACGATTGCTGTGGTAGCCAAAAAAGGTAGAGTCCTTTTACTCTGAAGACACCCTAACCATCCTAATGCGGGGGGGCAGGGGGGTCCGAGGCCTGTTACTGCTGCTGTAACCATATGAATAGGCAGTGGGCATTACTGAGCACAGACCTGGTGCTCTTAACCAGCGAGAGCTGGGTTTCTTTATATTCCTTTGGTACATCAGTACACAGGAATCTTACAGAATCCATCTGACCATCCAATCAGGATGGCACATAACAAGACAATGACACTCACAAAACACCAAAGTAGATGTATGACTAGGAACCGCAAAGGTGCGTATTTATGCAATAAATGTGAAATAAATACAAGAAATGGCTGAAACAGAAAACATGGTTAGGTAAAGTATAAATAGTATGTATGGCAGAGTAAAGTGCACTGTGCAGTATCGTCCTGTTTGATAAAGTGTAAACCTGGAGTATTGTTGCTCTGTATTCAAGCAAGTGTGTGTGACTTTTCACTTGCATAGTCCGAGTGATACAGTGACTGTGATTATTCGCACTGCCAGGTAAGGGCATAGATTTGGGTATGGACCATGGGCGTCATTAGGTCCGATCACTCGGGGTAGGTATTTTAGCCCCGATGTCAATCTTCCTTCAAAACGAAAAAATAGTCAAGCCCCAGGTAAAGTTGACTTAGCCCCGGATCTTTTTGTATGTTTCGGGGGGGGTTTCAGGGCTGATTTGGTCGCTACCAATGTTGAAACCAAACCTACGCCCTTGTTGAAAGGGCAGCAGATGGCTAGCAGTTAGCAAAAATATCTGTTTAACTGCCGTGAAATGTGCCTTCCTCTGACTGCCGTAGAAAACAGCATGTACTGAATATTCACATTAATGCTTATATGAAACGGACATCACTTAGTGCTTAGGGAAGAGCTTCGCATCTAATTAAGGAATCCAATTGATAAAATAAATCTATGAAATTTCTCTGTGCTGCCATCTTATTTGCAAAGCTAAGTTTGGTTTTGTTAATTGCTGGGAAATTTAAAACATAACAGGTGAACCAGTGAACAAGTTACATTCTGTAATCCTCTGAGGGTAAGGAGACCCACCCTCTTCTCAGTTCAGTGATGACTGGTTTCACTTATAAACAAAGGTGGAAATTTCAAGTCCAGAAAGAAAAAATCCAGTCCAAGATTTTGTTTGCAGTTCAGTACACTACGACTGTGGCTCAACTGTCAACTGGTTGGTTGAAACAAAATCTTGGACTGGATTTGTACTTTCTGGACCTGAACTACCCACATCAGCATTTCATCTCAAAGGCAGATCCACAATGGCAGAATGTCACTACTTTTTCTGTTCAACCTCAATCAGCCTTAAGAAGTTCAAGTACAAATCGCAGAGTCATCAAAATCATGCAGGACTGTAGTGTCGCAAGAACATTGGATAACCTAAGTCTGACAGGATATTATCCTCTATCTCTGTTCTAAATGTAACATCTCTGTTCACTTTCTATTTCTGTTTGCCAGACATTTTACTACAGTAAATGAACAGCTGCTTCTCTGCATTTGGCTTAATCATCTGAATTATTTAACCCCTCAAGTTCACCCAAAGAATCAACGATCGCAAGGTTCAAATCCCTGATCCGGCAGGCTTATTTTACCGAGGGGCCCTTGAGCAAGGCCCTTAATTACTCCCGGGACTAACTGAACTCCTGCTCTCAAAAAAAAATGTATGTCACTTTGGATAAAAGCGTCTGCTAAATAAAATGTAAATGGATGTGTCTTTGTGTAGACGAGCCCTAACTATACAGGAATAAAAACAGAAAATTCAACTCTTGGCCTTCAGAAAAGAAGCAAATCGTATCTGGCAGTTTATACAGGAGGTCTGAGCATCCAGGGCACTGCTGAATGTAGATTTCAGAAATATTAGAAATGACAATGTGAGGAAGACCTTCACAAAAACTGGAATGTGCTTTTTTTTCCACAAGGGACACGGCAAGGCTAAGCATCTACTGTAGATATCAGCGCATGAATTCATTTCCTAAAAACTCTTCTGGTGACCTTGTCTATGGGATGTTCTGCGCTGTCAAAAAGGCAGGTCAGACGTGGAGCCGCTGAAGAGCTGAGCACAGCTGCACCAGTTAGAGAGTGCCAACAGAAGACTGACTGTGGTCGTTAATTAGTGTGACCTGGTCAAGAAGAACCTCCAAGTATTTTTGAGGTGAGTTTAAGATTTTTATATTGAAAAAAAATGGTAAACACTGTCACATTCAGACGGGGTGAGAACATGCCTTTCAGTATGTCTTTATAAAGCCAGAAGGTGATCTTCACCGCCCTGTTCCCCATGATGAATATATGCAATATAGCTCCTGAGATGAGTTTAATCCACTTTAGGGTTGACTTGATCACACTGTTCAGAATGGGATGTACACAGTGTCTGTGGGCTTTGAGTTACTGTACTGAGTTACATTACATTCTCAGAAGGGTTAAAGAGCGCTCTGCAGATTCTTGTGAGATGTCAGGGTTTGAGTGTGTTGTAGAAGGTGACCCTAAAGAGTGCTTCCACTCTCTCTATTTCGTCTTCATTCCAGTGGTGGGGGGGGGCAGCTCCATGGCAAAGCATCTGGATCATTTGTGGCATACAGCTAATGTGATGTCTCACCTTTCCACTTAACAAGGATGGAGAGCTGTTGCTTGGGAACCACCCAAGCCATGCAGAGGGGTTCTCGTTTAGCAGGGCGTGTTCACACTGTATGGGTGATGTCAGAGCGGGATCCCTGTCCTCGGTCTTGGAATGAAGTTTGCTTTGTGAGAAGTGCTGTTAACACCAAATAAGCCGTTTGTCTGCCCGGCACATTGTCCTGTGCCTCTTCTGTGACCCTAATCTCTTTTATTTATGTAGATATCTACTAAGCGGACGTATTTTAATAACTAAGCTGACTTTAGGTGTTTAGCATCTCACTGCTTGCTTGCCTTGTTTCCTGCTGTGCCACCTTGTTTTGTACCCATGGGTTTTATGCCTGGGCGTACAGGCAGGCAGATTGTAATTCAAGTGCAAAAGGCTACAAAGTGCTCCTCTGACAAGCAGGAGTTATATGTGGGCGTGATATGGTTAATTGATGTTAATTGCTGAAAAAAATTACTGCAGATATCATGAAATACTTATTACTCTGTTTACTGGTGTTTTCCAATTGAATGTGTTAATAAAATGTTTATGAGAGTGAGTACAAATAATCTCGTTGTTGCTTAAATTAACCTAAAACCAAACAACATTGCCATCTTGTGGACACACAGTCGTATTGCATAAAATATTTCAACTTAATCCCCTGGTGGATGGTTGGTCGTCAGTAAAAGTATACATTTGCACGTTATATTTATATTTTAATAGACTAAATGTTATATTGAACACTTTGTGGACATATAAGCCCAACTCCAATATATCTTTATTGTTAATAACTGAACATTTTCAGGGTATGACACAGTAAAGAACAAAATTTAACAATAGTGTGTGACGATCTGTTCAGTATATTAGATACCCGGTGATATTTTTGATTATGACTCAATCTACAGTGTTCATCATACCAAAATGTTTCCATGATTTCATATTACCACTGTCCACAATTGGACGCACATAACCAATCTAACATCAGTAAGAGATTGAAGCGTGTTTTTAAATCAGTCATGATTGCAAACCTGCTTTACTGCCTTCAGCTACTCCCCCCCCCTGCCACCACCTACTTTTCCAGACACGGGAATCTTGAGAATACCATCAAACATGACAATCTGTGGAATGCTGCCCAGCAGACATGTTCACACTAAATATGGCAACAATCATATAGAACCATAAATAACTATCTGCAAAAAGGGCCTGTTGTTCAGTCCCATAAAAGCACCAAAATGGCTATTAGGAGTGTATTGGAAATGAATGGCACCTCGCATGTGTCATTTTGGATTAGAAAGTAAATCCAGAAACTTTAAATATTTCTTATAATCTCTATGAGTTGGTAAATGGAAGGATATGATGTCAAAACTGGTGACGTGCTGTCGTGACGGCCAAACACAGCACATGGTTACTGCAGTGTCCACCGGAACACACCCCACTATACATCAAAGGTTTTCAAGTGGAGGTCACCAAGAGCACCAGGTTCCTCGGGGTCTACATTGCTGAGGACCTCACAGAGACCCTCAACACCACCCCCCTGGCAAAGAGAACACAGCAGAGCCTCTGCTTTCTCAGATGCCAGAGGGGAGCAAGCCTACCTCCCCCAGTCCTCGTGACATTCTGGGGGGGAGGGGGTACAACAGAGAGCATCCCGATCTAGCTGCATCACTGTCTGGTATGGGATCTACAGAGAGTGGTTGAGGCCCTAAAAATATTTGGAGCATATGTGGATTGGGTGCCCAGTATAGTATGCTTTCATAGAACACCCCTTAGCCAAGAATGTTATAGGGACTTGTCTACCACCCATCAAACGAATCTTCAATAAGCACTGCATCCACAATGACCCATCTCACCCCTCCCATGACCACTTTAACCTCCTGAATAGCATAGTAATACTTTATTAATCCCTGGGGGGAAATTCTCTCTTTGCTTACCCCATCTCACTCTCCATGAGACACACACACCCATGCATACAGGTGAGAGCAAGCTTGGGGGATCACAGCATGGGGTCAGCTGGCGTGCAGCGCCCCCTGGTGCTGGGGTAAAGGCCCTGCTCAAGGGCCCGTGGACATATGACTATTCTGCTGAGGCTGGGGCTCGAACCAGGCAGCAAGCTTCCGATCACAGGAACAGAGGCTTCGCCTGCGGAGGCACACACTGCCCCCTAAGGGGCATTCACAGCACTACATTTTGCACCAGCTTCTTTCCTCATGCCATCAAACCCCTCAACATGCTTCTACCTCTGCACCTGTCTGGAATTCCAGTAAATAAGTGATTTTATGACAATGAAAGAGCTGTCTTACATTCTATCCTAACTGGGCAACAGGACAAGATGTGCAATATCTTTTTTTGATGTGCAATAATAATTGATGAGAAAAATTTGTGCAATATCACAACCGTGCAACTTCTGCCTTCTATGCAGCTATGCAATAATTTGCAGTACTTATTATATTTTTTATTAGTACTTGTATTTAAAATGTCTTCCCTTTGTGTATGTAAATAAGTGTTCTTTTTTACTAACTTGACTCTGAGAGAGCTCCGCAGAAGAATTCCAATGTGCCTGGAATGTTGGTTCTGTGTAAAGCTATTTTAAAGTCTCATATGAGCACCATCATTTCTGTGTTTGCCTGCATATTTTGAAATGACAAAATAGTTTGACTTGATTTATATCATTAGGGGTCCAAGCAGCCTTAGCTGCTGGATCCCTGTTGTTTTTCTTTATAATGGTTTGATTGAACCGTCATCAAATACATTTCTAAAAAAGCACATGACCAGTCACACATATACAGAATGGAAACAGGAGGAGCAAAAAATTGCGATAAGAGTCCAGTGATTCTCAATATTTTTATTGATTTTGGACCAAGTGTGAAACGTGAATGTTTGTGGATTTGTGATCCTAAGTTTATTTACTGTGCTTTCTCCATTTCTGTTTCTGATGAGGTCACAGCTCAATGTGCAGAAGTTTCTTGGCTTGTATCATGTTGTCCCTCACTGTAGAAAAAAAGTATTGCTATTTAACTTGAAGCTGTTTCTTCAGAGTCTGGCTTTATTTGATTTAGGGGGTCTGAATGAGGGTCCCAAATGTAAACATCTCAATTGAATGAGTGGGGGGGGGGGTGCCCTCTCTGACTCTCTGTGAGGTTTATCTGTCAGAGTTGTGCTGACTTGGACTCACAGAGGAAAGCGGTATACTCACATAAGTCGATGTCTCCAGGCTCATAAACATATCGCCCATTGTCATACTTGCCAACGATGTCATTGCGCACTACCTTGGATGGATCTAAAGAGAAGGAAGAAGGGGATGATGGAAAAGAGAAGCCACATGACGATGGCCAACAAGGCACCCGGCACGTCCCATTGAACCCGTACCCAACAGCCATGTCCAATTATATTCTCTGCCTCAAACAGAACTGCTCCATGTTCTTATTGTCTTAACACTGTAGTATCAATTGCCTAAATGCATTATTGATTTTAAATATAGAAATATATGAAGCCGTAGTTTAGCATGGTTTAAGATGGCAAAATTGTTAAAAACTGAGTTGGCAAGGATTAAAACAGAATAGTGAAATGCAATAAATTCATAGTCACTTATTAGGGTTTTTATCAACCCAGTCAACCCAGGGACCCCCAGACCTTTTTGCTCTCTCCCACCCCCCAGCACACCAGTATCAGGTATTCAGTGTTCTTGACTGCTTGGTTCAGGCAGAGGTGGAACGTTCAGGTTCAGAAAGTACAAATTCAGACCAAGGTTTTGTTTCAACCAACCAGCTGAGTATGCTACACTCAACTGGCTGGTTGAAACAAAATCTTGGTCAGGATTTGTACTTTCTGGCCTTGGACTTTCCACCTCTAGGTTCAGGTGTGCTGGGAGCTGGGAGGAAGTGTGGGATGTCTGGTGATCCCTGAGGAGTGAGTTGAGAAACACTGGTCTGACAGAATCGTACAGCAATATTTGTCAGTACATATAACTTACTAACTTGTTGCTAGTTGCTTTTCTCAATGATAAAAAACTGACAACTAAACAGCTGAACCCCCACTGACCAACAAAGAGTATCCTTGGGACGTAATATCCGTCTGGAGCCAGGTTCGTGTCTCCGGTTTCCTCCTGAAAATGAAGACATTGCACTGAAAGTCTGTGCCGTTGTGTACATCAGCATGCTAGTTCATGTAATGTGAGTCATTCCTCATACAAATTGCGGCAAAAATATGTGGGGAGGCTCACAGCTCATTCAACCCCTTGAGGGAAAGAACTTAAGAAAACATCCCTGAATGGGCTTTTGCGTGCATCTGACGGCTAATCCAAACTACGTTTGTAAAAACAGGCAACTACTTAGCAGGTAAAAATGTTGAAATCCACGCTGTGCAAGTTATTCTGAATAAGCAAGCAAGACTATAGGAATCTAACAGAACAATTCGCAGAGTAAGAAAACAACATAGACTGATTAAATGCTGCACGTACTGCAGATACTTTAAAATACATTTAATTCACCATCAGATTGAACATGATGAAATCCTCTCGGGCCATTTTCTGGACATCTTCATGTGCAGCAAACACCTTTTTCAGGGCTAAAATGAAATACGAGACGCAATAACCTGTTAGAACAAATTCTGTAAAAATGCAAAGAAACTTTAAAAGAATTGATTTCATTTGCTTTGATTAAAAATTAAGTAATTAAGTAATTTTAATTAATATTACTTGAGATTACAGTAGGAGAGAGTGGGGGCGACAGCAACATGCCCCCGAAAGTTAGGGCCCCCCGCCCCCCTCTTCCTAGAAGAGAGCAGCTATATGTGACCATTCCTTCTGCAAAAAATACTTTTCAAGGTAAAAAAGTATTTTTTATGATCAGAGTTTTTATCATACTGTCTAAACTGTTTGCGTGAAACATTGTAAAGTCATCTCATTTTAATCAGTGTTTTATCAGCTTCTGACAATCATAGCTTGCATGTGTCAAGGCTATTGTGTCAAACTAGCATTGCAAGTTTTATCTTGGCTGTCAGTGTAGGGATAGTTGCAACATGCTGTTATAACCATCCCAACATGCTGTTGTACTGAGGGAGGAACCGGTTATACTTGCCACAACTGCGAGTATGATGTGGAGTAACTGCCCTGCTCTGTCACACACACAAGCTACATCACATGCACATACAGACACACACACAACTTACTTACTTATGCAGGTACAACTGACTTACCTGCATATCCAGATGCACACAAAAAAACATTCACTTAAACACACACATAGTTGACTTCAGTATACTTTTATCTGATGTCCCCTGCAATGGGGTCGCAACATTTGACTTTGTCTAGTCAGTGTAAATTGTATGTATATTTCCATATATAGACATGCTACAGAAGTGTGGGAGGGTAGCTAACAGATGTAGGGTTAATGTATTTTAATTTTGTCTTTCCAATACAAACAATCTCTGAGAAATTGAAGAAAATGAAAAAAGTGTTGCAACTGTCCACCTCTCCCCTACATTAGACTGAATGAACATTTATATGGGGGAGTTTACTCACCTTGGCTGTGTGGACATTCATCCAAATGATGAATTATCATCAAGGGCTTCTGGCTACACAATGCAGTTTGGAAATTAGCACCGAAAAACAACCAAGCATTCTTGTGGCAACTTGAAAGCTGGGTGTGCAGTAACATTTTTACCTTTGTTCCATTTTTGACAAGCCTTCTTCATAGGTTTTGGCCCATTTAATGCTATTGCCCCATCCTTAAAATAATAACAGAAAAGAAATCATACATCAAATAACTTTAACCCCCTCCCCCCAAAAAATGGATAACAGGCCAGAGGTGTGAGGTTTGAAATGGAATGGATTGTTTTTGTGTAGTAGCAAAACTGTGTTATTTTATGTGTCTGAAATACATCTGCGATGAGAAGGTAAACTGCGTGTTGAAAGATATATACCTCTAGACAGTGACCGGTTCTCGGGTTCAGATTTTTTCCCGTGAGAGATCACTAACCCCACCAATAGAAGTGCCAGCAAGAACGAAGACTGAAAACTCATTTTGTGCAACCTTCAAAGCATATGAAGAAATACATTTCAATACATGTTCACAATCATTTATTCTCTTATTTTCAAGTACCTAATTAAAGTGCCTTTATAGCAAGCATTAAGTCAATACAGTAAAGATTTATGTGTTGATTTTTTTCTTTTACTTGCTTAAGCGGCAATAGAGAATATATAAAAATATTAAATCTTTTGATCTATGGCAACTTATATTACAAGGTAGACATGTCTGTGCAGGGTTACAGGAAATGTAGCCTCAAGAATCTCATAGGGTAATTATAAAATGTTTGTAAACTGTCAACAAAACACTTACGTTTTTCCCCGATTGGCAGCTGGAAATCTTTTCAAGGGTGTTACTGCACACCGAGCTTGCTGCTCAGCTTTATATAGTGCCACTGACTTACCTGACTGGCCTAAGATTTCACTTTGATGTCATCAAACCGGTAAGCCAAGTGTCCTTTGTTTCAGAAATAAGTCGTAGTCCCTGCCTGAAATGGCTCTTTTGTTAAATGAATTCCTTAACATTTATGACATTACATCCCTGCAGGTGCATTCATGACAAGATGTTAGAAAAGAGAAGGCTTATGGGTTATCTATTATTCAATAAACTGCTCTGATAGAACTACTCTTCACCACTCACAGTCCTCAAAAGGAGAGTCATATTTTTCCGCTTTTCATTTAATTTTAAGGCCACACTGGTGTAACCCTTCTGCAGCAGGCACACGGCCTCCCCTGCAGGTAAATGATTGTGCTGCTATTACGCTACACAACGACAAATGTCGGCTTTGAGTTTCCCTTACAATTCAAGGTTGGCACTGCAGTCTAATGCATTCAACCCACTACCGGCTGACCACAGCTCCCAAACGCTGTTGTCATCACTGTGTCACTCTGGAGGTTAGGACTTTGTGCCCATCATCAGACAGCTGCTGGTTCATACCCCACAGTCAGCAGAGTGATGTCGCTACTGGTCGCTGAAAGGCCCTTAACAGCAATTGCTTCAGGGACTGGCTGACCCTGCTTTCTCAATTGCATTAAAGTGTTTGCTAAAATAAATATAAAATGATGTACATTTCTATAACTGTAACATAAGTAAAATTTAACATGAATACTTAAGTATGGTTTAAAAGAGTAAAAGTGTAATTTGGTTGACTATATTATTATAGCTTGTAATTAAGAAGACTATCTACGTTGTTCATTTTAATGGCACATAAAGAATCATAATTTTAATTTTTTATCCGAAGCTATTTTATCTGTGTTGTTAATTGGCTACCATTTATCCTGTATATTATGGAGATGCTTTACTGGAAGAATACGTCAATCATATCAATACAATTTATCAGTAACAATAACTAAAGGAAAACGTTAAATGTAATAAAAATGTAATAATGTACTGCTGTTTAAGTCTCCTCAATATTCAAGTGCCCGCGTTTATTGTTAGATGTTGCCATGGGCGACAGCCATGACAACCGCTTCCAGTGCGCGCATTCTCCGCGAGGCCGACTGGTGCATTGTGGGATTGCTGGATCCCGTAAGGGCTCGGTAACGGCAGGAATCATCCGAGGGTGTTATTTATTCGGATTTACCGGGAAAGGGGCCGTTGTTCTGGTAGTCGGTCCGCGATACTGGCGCCCATGAATTCGTCGGTAGCCAAGAAGACCCAGGACACCCTGGGCAAAGTGATTAAAAAGCCCCCTCTGACTGAGAAGCTGCTCGGAAAACCTCCGTTCCGCTACCTGCACGACATAATGACCGAGGTATGAAGGACCGCTTGTCTATAATGGGACTCTCTGTTTAACGCCTCGCTCTGTTTTTCGGTCTGTATCCTGCAAGTTAAGTTTTTTTCGGTTCGTTTGTCCAGGAGAACTTGCTCCGTAACTAGCTAACTTGTTTAGCTTCTTAGCTAAATTTATCCGGAGGGTGAGGGGGGTTCACGCGCCGCGATAAGCAGCCGGTATACGTGCTCGCGCCACAGGTTAGCCTGCTAGCTAACTGAAGGCAAGACATATTTTAGTAAAAGCTAGCTCATGGTAACAGTAGCCTGTTTTGAAGGGGGTGCAATTGACGCTGGCTAACTTGGAAGGTTGGCCGGGCGTTGAGCGTTCTTCTGTTGCTAAGCGCTCATATCCGGCCGCGGAGGTAAACGAAGCGGTGCTCGGCTTCAGTGCGACGCCCGTTTAAGATGCCGAGGATGCACGTCGTTTGCCAGGACAGTCTGCTGTCCACATCGTTGGATGGAGTGTGCCGCAGGATCTATGCTGTCTGAAAGAAGTGACAGCACTGACACTTTCGGGTGCCGTTACAGTGATAATTTGCTGATGAAATTCGGTTATGATGATATTGCCGAAGGTACTCGATTCTTTAGATTTGTACCAACATTGTAACATGCCTAGGTCCTTTAGCGATTCATTTCTTTTCAGCAGTTAATCTACGCTACGTTTAACCATTCGGAAAAGCAATGTCTTGTGACTTTTAAGAGGATCTGTTTGACTCCAGTTAAATTGAAGATATCGATTTTATTTGTGGAAAAACTCGTATTTTGTCTTCGTAAATGTTCAAGAAGCATCAAGAAGCTTTTCTGAGATTGAGCTTTCACTATTAACTGAAGCCGGGATTTCACCGAGAAACTTTGCAGGGCTGTTTTGAGCTGATTTTATAAAATTTCAGATTGGACAGTTTAGTTTATTTGATTTGGACGAGACTGAGTAAATTGGCAGCTCAGAGATTCTGATGAACTTGGTTTCAAGACTAAATTCAGATTATTTAGGGAGAGGGGTTTAGAAGGAAGGTGGCAGGAGCATGGTAGCATAACTTTGACAATACTGCAGATTGTACAGGGAAGTCATGCCTACTGTGTTCCCCCATCCAATAGCATATTTCGCAGAGTCTTTTTAGGATACTGTAGAGCCACTTTGGTTCATCATCACAAACTCCATTTTCTTCATCTCATTCTCACAGGTTATTCGAACCACTGGCTTCATGAAGGGACTCTACGAGGACTCAGAGTTGAAGTCAGACAATGTCAAGGTAAAGTATTCATCGTCTTAATGGACACAACTGTATCTATGGCCAAACGGTAATTTTAATAGGCATTACATGTCTGGGAACAGTTTTGATGCATTGGTGCAGTTCACTACTTGATTTTAGACTTTTATTAAAATCAGAACAATGTGTAAGCCGGTCACACATTCAGTGTGCGTCTTCTGTTCTGAGAACTGATAGCAGGCGAAGAAAACTGATGTGGCATCTGTTTTGTCAGACGCTAAATAGAGCAGATGTTGTTTGGACAGCTATGTCACACTGTGCTCCAGCATTAAATGCCATGGGTGTTTTGTGCATTTTAGCAGCTAGCTGAACTAGCTAAACAAAAGTAATGCAGCTAACCAGCACAGATGTAACTGAATAAATGGTGTTCTGCATGATGGTATTTCATATTATGTGGTGCTGTTCATGTATGTTATCACAGCTGCTGTCTCATGATGCATGTCATGTTCCTGGAAAGTTGTCGCACAACACTGTCAGAAGCATGTAGCATGAAGTGACTACAGTTCTCAAGCCTTAAAATGCAGCACGTACTATGTCAAATCCGCTTCTTTTACAAAATGAACTTGGCGCACTTTTGAAATACTGCTTACCATGAGCATCTTGTAATATTTAGGAATTTATTATAGACGTTGAATAAAATGCAAACGTCATATCTGTATCATCATCATTCGCAAAGAGTTACCATGCCTTCTGATTATACTAACCTTACAATTTCTTCACTCATAGTTTATGTATCTGTCAGATGTAGACTGTGAGCATGTCTGTGCAAGCAGTGCAAAAATGGAGAGTAGTTCTTGTGTGGGTTGACTTTATTTTGGTACTAGGGTCTTTCTATAGTTAGCATAAGTTGCTGTAAGCCATCTTAGCTACTCCATGGATGCTAAATTCCAGTTTCCCAACAGAAATTGTCTGCATTGCAGCAAATGCAGCAGTTAAAGGAAAAAAAAAATTCTCCAATGGAATATGTACCTAGCTTTTGGGGGGGAAAGAGGGAGTCAGGGACCTCTTTCAGCAAACAGTGTTTGTATGTGAGTGTTTACACATCGATATCGTGCAATCACTAAAGAACACAGAAAGCCTCGATGTGGCCCTGAGTTGAAAGAGACCCCCAAAAAAAGGAATTTGCAGTCAGGTTTCCATCCAGGTTTCTCTTCTGCGGAGTGTGCTCAAGAAATAGATCAGTGTGTGGCAATGAGCAGCACTCCATAAAACTCACTTGAAGTGTTTGACACAGCACGCTAAGCAAGTCTGTTCATTCATTCATTCTCCACCACTTATTCGGGGTTGGGTCGCAGGGGCAGCAGCCCCGAGCAGGGACACCCAGACCGTCTTCTCACCCCGCTCCTCCAGGGAATACCAAGGCATTCCCAGGCCAGCTGAGAGATATAATCTCTCCAGCATGTCCTGGGTCTGCCCCAGGGTATACTCCTGGTTCAACAAGCCTGAAAACACCTCCCCAGGGAGGCATCCTTGATAGATGCCCAAAACACCTCAACCGGCTCTTTTCGATGTGGAGGAGCAGCAGTTCTACTTTGAGCCCCTCCCGAATGTCCGAGCCCCTCACCTCGTCTCTAAGGCTGAGCCCAGGCACCCTGCTAAGGAAACTCATTTGTGCCACTTATGCTGTGATTTCATTCTTTCAGTTAATACCCAATGCTCATGACCATAGGTGAGGGTAGAAACATAGATCGAACAATAAATTGATAGCTTTGCCTTCCGGCTCAGCTCTCTTTTTTCCGTGACATTAATGCAGACACTGCACCGATCCACCTTTCGATCTCCCACTACATTCTCCCTTCGCTCGTGAACAAGACACTTACACTCCTCTGCTTGAAGCAGTAACACATCCTCAACTAGAATGGCGCAACTCGGGGGGGGGGGGGGGGCCGCGCCGCCCCCGCCGCGGGGGGGGGGGGGGGGGGGGGGGCGGGTGTGGGGGTGGGCGGGGGAT
>JAODKC010000038.1:7585813-7597590 GCA_026777985.1 Mormyrops attenuatus
AATTAACACATCCTAAACCAGAATGGCCCAAATCACCCCCCCCCCCCCCCCATAAGCAAGTTTGTTTATGGAACATTCTGTGCTTCAGAATCTGCTAATTATCTCTACATTCACATGTAAACATGCAGACTTCTGTTTTATGATTTTATTTCCACTTTTAAAGAATATATTAAATATATCCAGGAAGTATCATAAGGACTGGTTGCTGTGTAGATTTTATTCATTAAATTGGTGTTGCCAGTGTATGGCTACAGGTCAAACTGAGGAGCTGAAATGTTGGTCATGAAGTCCTCTGATCTTATGTTTTCCATGTATGGTCCTTCTCTCCTCTAATGTGCCTCAGGACAAGGACTCTAAGATTGCCTTCCTGCAGAAGGCCATCGACGTGGTGGCACTAGTGAGCGGCGAGCCCCTGGCAGTGAGACCAGCACGCATCGTGGCTGGCCATGAAGCTGAGAAGACTAACGAGCTGCTCCAGGCCATCGGCAGGTGCTGCCTCAGTAAGGTGAGCAGCATGGCTGTCAGGGCGAAGTGGGGGCACGTGGACGCTTTCTATTATGTTATGGCCCGCTGTTCGGTGATGACAACTAATGGAGTTGTAGTCGGTAGTTATTATATTGTCCATGTAGCTAATTGGGTAGAAGAGGTTCATTTATACCCTTGCAAAATGTAATTGGACTCCAGGGAGCTCAGATAAGGGAAAACCTCAAGCAAACACATTTGTAAATCTCAAAGGTGTCATCCTGGGCCCATCTGTTTGACAAGTCCGCACTTCTGTTCTGCCGTGCCATAGCATTGAGCCGGAGCTAAGTTGGTCTTTGAAGCGTGTCACTGAAGATGCTCTCCTGTGCCCAGTTGTCCAGTGAGGAAGCTGTAAGGAGAGTGCTGTTGGGGGAGAAGCCTGATCTCAGAGTGAAGCCCAGCAGTTCCAAATCCAAGGACAAAGAGAACCAGGAGGACAGAGAGCACCCGCGGGACAACGAGGTATGGGTAGCCTGACTTAGAATAAGTATAACCTAGTGGTGTACCCCCCTGCTGTTTTCAAAATGTGGAGACTTCTTTAACCCATGCTCCACATCAAAGACGAAGAGCTAAACAGAGACTAAACAGATCAGGGTCAGACTGATACTGCTGGTACAGTGAGAAGAAATGAAGTATGATTAAGATCTTTGTGTTGAGGACTATCTTGGTTTAGCAGATTTTCAGTGATAGATTGCCTATACAAGCACGCAGAGAAATTTCACGTTAAGGTCGAATTGGTGGGTTGTCTTTCAGCCACAGAGAGTAAACAAAGAGCGGAGCTCTAGCAGGGACCGGAGGGAGCTTCCAAAGGATCCTGAGGGCAAACGGTCTGAGAAGGACAGACCACGAGATGCTGCAAGGTCTGAGAAGCGGCGTGAGCACGAGAGGACCAAGGAGCGGGACCGTGACAGGGACAAGGACAAGGAGAGGGACTTGCGCAGAGAGAAGGACAAGGAGAGAGACCGAGAGAAGCGGAGAGAGAGAGACAAGGAGAGGGAGCGCCATGACCAGGCACAGGACCGGCAAGAAGCAGAGGAATCGGAAAGGAGGGTACGTCTTACAGAGCACACGGTGCTGCCCTTTCAGAATGAGTCTGGCATCATGACCAATGATGCGATTCTCTACTTTCAGTCCCGTGGTACGGAGGACAAATTCAGCAGGCGGCCACCTGAGCGGAGTGTTGGGAATGGCAAGCCAGAAACCGAGGTCAGCCTCCTATGTTTCATTAAGATGTGCTGGCCACTAAGTTTACCGTGTGATGTGGTGCTTTTTCCTAACTTGTTTGTCGACAACTCACTTGTTTTTTTGTCCTGAATGCATGTGCACCTTACCTCGACACGGAAGGGTGGCGATGATGTACATATAAATAGCTGTTTAATTTTTTGATTAATATTAATTCATATTCCCCCTTTGGCTGTATTTCATGAATACAGATGGTGCTGATACCTCAGAACATACTTCATACATATAGTAGCTATAACCTTTTTTGAGCAATTAAATGACTAATGTCTTAAGTGCAGGTCCCAGTATCAGTTTTTGTTAAAGTTACTCCCTCTTAGAGCAGACAAAGCTGTTTGAACATGTTTAACCAGTCGGTTGTCACAGTGCAGCTAAACAGGGAATCAGGGTCTTAGGTTGCTCTTGTGTTAGTTCATTGCTGTGTTGTTGGGTTGAGGAATGCCGACGTGAGAGACACACAGAGACACCTACTGTATATTATAGTGGCAGGCCTGTTACTGTGGTGGGGGGGGTTGTGGGCACCTCCCTCCCAAAACTATTTAGAGCAGTAGAGGTCAGAGCTAGGGGTCTCTAGCCTGGTGATACAGGGTTGACTGCATGGTCTCTGCCCACATCCTTGCAGATATGAGATGAGACCTAGTTTGCAAATGCAGAGACTCAGGTTCAGATCCTTCCTGTCTTAGCTGTGATGTACAGCCCGTGCTCTCACCCCCTGGGCCTCCGGCTCTCTGACTGCTCAAGTTGCTGTTTCTCCATGCAGCTGGTGGAATTCTGGGTAATGCAGGTAGTTCCTCACTTCTACGGACAAGTTGCACCACATTCTCTACATGGTGTCAGGCTTTAGGCTAAAATGTCACAGGTTGACCGGTCATGTTTGGCTGACAATTGCCCCTTCAGCTTTTTCCGCACCCGTCCCCTCCATTTCACAATAGTAGAACCCCGAAGACGTGGGCCAATGACATGGTCATGCCATTAAAAGCCTGTGACTTGTTCTTTATGATCATCCTCAGCTCTCTGCCCATTGCTCGGGCCGTACCATCAAGGGCTCTACAGGTTAAACTGAGGGTTCTGTTTCTAGGTCTGTACTGCTTATGAGAACGGACTGTGATGCTCTGCTTTCTCCCAGCAGGACAGTCCCATGAGGATACCCCGACCTTCTTCTGCCAAAGGCCAGAGGAGGTTACCAAAGCCTGGGGGACAGGGTGGGTGACACTTTTCTAACCCCATCACCTGAGTAAGGCTTCTTAGAGGAGTTTAAAGGGTGTCTTTGTACTGATGAGTCACATGATTGCCTTTCTGTTATCAGGAGCCAGGGTGTTAACTATGTTTTTCTTTCCACAGATGAATCTGACAGCGATGGAGGTGCATTTCCAATTTTTCCCTAAACTGCAGTACTCCCTGCCTTCTGCAGATGGCACTGCTGTACAGAACATTCTCTGGAGGGCCTGTGACAACAGATTTCTGCTATGCCTACATATTTTGTCACTGTTGTACAATGTGTCAAGGCAAAAAATGAAGTCTTATGAAAGAATACATACCACGAAATAAGAGGTGCACCAAGACATGCTATGATTGGGGGCTCTGTCTGTTTCAGGGCCAGATGCTCAGCCAGAGAAGACAGTCCATCAGGAGAATGGCGACGTGCCGGACTCACACAGACCTGGTGCTGCCTTGAGGTCAGCTGCTGATGGGTGTGTCTGATGGCCGTCTAGGCCTGGCTGAGCCAGAGGGAGTGCTGTTTACCCAGGGGTCTGGGCCACAGCTCCAGTTTGGTACAATTATCGTTAATGACCCCCAGAACCCTGCTGCACTGAAATTGTGCCGGTATGGCCAATTTCACCTCAATGGGATCAAGAAAATACTGTAGGAGGCTTGGCTCTGTAAAGAGCTTAGCTGTGTGTGTGTGTGTATGTGTGTGTGTGTGTGGTTCTCCCTTTCTAGCCCCCAGGGATCTGCGTTTTGGAAGACCTGTGCAATCCATTGATAAAATCTTTTTCTCTCCCCTTGCAGTTTTTTTTTTTTTTTCTTTTAAACTACACGCAACAGCAAATTGGTCGGCTTTCCCAGGCCTCATGTTCAGTCCAGCAGCAGAATAACATTTCTGTAACATCACCTCAGAAACATTCTTCTGTACCAGTGCCAGATAACCCCTCCTAACTGCTCTCCTGTGAGAGGAACCGGCCGCCATCGGTATGTCGGGCAATAACGGGCCTGTCCTGCTCCCACAGCAGTAACCGGGGTCTCCTACGACCCAGCAGTGCACGGCCAGCCCCACCTCGCGTGAAGAGGCAGGAGGCCCAGCCCGAGGCTACGCCCACGGAGAGGTGAGGGGGGACGGCTTGCTTCTCCTGCTCGAAGCCCCACCACAGACCTCCAGCACATCTGTAGCTGAGCTCCTTTCCTCCCCCTGCAGGCTGGGCAGCGCCAAGCCCTCGGCGGCGGTGATCGTGGATGGTGGGAAGCCGTCAGAGGATGAAGAGGATGAGGATGCACAGTTCGTGGTGGAGGAAGCTCCCCCCCCACCGCCCGAGATGCCTGCGCTGGAAACGGTCAGCGGCCGCCTTTACTGCTGTATGATGAACAAACAAACAGTAATAATAGTAATAGCAACGATGATAATACCGGCAGGGCAGCATAACAGTCTGAGCATTGTGTGGCTGTGGTATTACAGCCAGGTGCCAGGAGGTTGGGTAAGCCAGCGATGAGCCGCACCGGATTTAAAGGGCCCCAGCTCTGACCGATTTACCCAGTAATCATTTCAATTAAGCAATTAGGAACATGGGGGAAGGGGATCCCGATCTCCCCATGGCCCTCTGGGACTGGAGCTGTGTACCCCATGAGTCACATGGTGATTTACATCATGAATGGTCCTGGAATTGTATTCATTGAGTTGTTTCCCCCCCAGGAGGCGGAGATCGAGTTACAGGAGAACGAGAAGCATGGTAAAGACATTTACTATGAAGCGTCAAAGTATGTTTGGATACAGGACAGGGCTCTCGTTTGCTTAACTTGGTGTCAAATATTGAGATATGTCTAAGATGGTTATTTAAAATCCTTTGCAGTTTATGCTAAATATGTAATTCTGAGGAAGGATTGTCAGTTGAGTAACTTTGTTTTTGCTAATTCTGGTCCAGGGGGACTCCAGTCTATGCCGGGTTTGGTTTTAGTCAGCCTGTGATTCCCAAAGCTGTAGTGGGTTGTAACAATCCAGGTGTTGCTAGTAACGATGTCAGATAGCAACCATGTGCTGACTTGCAGGTGCAGAAATATGTTTATGCCCCTTAAACAAATGAGTACTTCCCAGTGCTTAAAACCCCTGAGATCATGGTGACCTTAATGACGAAACTGCCTGTTTATTATTAGTGACTGAATTTAATGATCAGTCCTGGCTGTAGCCATGTTGAACTTTCCATGGGATCGCTCAAATTTTTAGAATTTCCTCATTCTCCAGGTGGACTAGTGAAGAAAATACTGGAAACTAAGAAAGACTATGAAACTTCGTCGTCACCAAAATCGAAAGACCAGGTAGGTCTGGGCAGCCCCCTTTTCAGATGACGCAATTTCTATGCCTTGTCACTAGGTGGCAGTGTAATGCCAGGCCATGTCATTTAAGACCACCATGCCTTTTCCTGAGGGTTATGAAAATGCATTTCTGAGGTACCACCCTGGGTCAGAAGGAAACAAGCGAGCGTGAAAATGGGCAGCCCATCATGTGCGATCTCTGAGTGAAGTGTGTGTGTGTGTGTGGATTATGTTTATATTACATTGTGGGGACCAAATGTGACCCACAATGTGATTAAAAACCTGTTATTTTGACCGCGTGGGAACCATTTTTCTGGTCTCAAGATCTGTGAATGCAATCAAAAAACAAAAAGTGCCAAAGGTCTCGTGTTTTGTTTGGTTACTTAAGGTTAGGGCTGGGTAGGGGTTACGGTCGTCATGTTGGGATTAGAGTTTTCCCCGTAGAAATGAATGGAGAGTCCCCACAATGATATAATTACAAACCCGTACGTGTGTATATTACATTGTTTGGACTTGCAGCCCAGTTTCCATGAGGTGTCTTTGCACACACAAACGCATCTCTACACCTGAGGATTAGTACATTTTTGTTGCATGTTCTTAAAGGGGTGGATTTTAACTAATATTTAAGTCCAGATATTTCACTCCATAGTTGCGGGTAGAACAGTGCATAAAGTCGCACTCCAAATGGCTGCTGATCTGTGTTCCTGCTGGACCATCTTCTAGCGCCCTCAAGCGAGCTATACCCAGTTCGTTAAAACTGTTAAAACACCCAGCTGTGTAAATGTTTAAAACTGTCAGTCGCTTTCAGTGAAAGTGTCAGTTGGGGAGGTAGAAGAGAATGTGATTCAAGTGTGGCACCTTGCTCACGGCTGCTCACGGCTCCCAGCTGAGATTCATACACATTTATCCTCTACTGGGACATGCACATTTCTTTCAAACCGTTGTAATTAGGCTTCACCTGCCGATTTGTTCCCGCTCCTCCACTGAGAGGCGATGACAAGGGAAGTCTTTCCTTCAGATGAATATAAAAATGCTGCATGGAAAATGGCTCATTTGGGAGGACATTTGTAAGCACTCCAACAGCCCCTGACATGATTACAATGGGGGGGGGGTGCATTTATTGCATAAGTTGCTTATTCCAAATTTCAGTGTTAAAATAAATACTGTATTGCTTAACTCCATTCCTCAGTGAAGGATTTACCCCTGCTTGCCGTTTCAGGCTGTAAGGCAGTATGTTTTTCAGGAAGAGCCTGTGTAGTGTGTGCTGTGTGGATTTCAGTTGCATCTAAAGACCATCTTGTGTGATCCCATGTGTGGTGGCTCCCTGCCTTGTGCCCAGTGTTTTTGGGATAGGCTTGAGATCACAGCCCTAGAGAAGCAGTTATGGATGGATGGGCAATCTCTGACCTTAAATGGCAGCCTGGCCTTGTCTTTTTGTCAAAACTACCTTTGCTTGCATTATTGAGACTGTTGCTGATTAATGTAGAAACAAAGGAGATTGGAAGTAAATGTATTCTGTAAACTATTTTATGTATTGGTACAAACCTCCCGATTAGTCTTGTGCCAATCCACGGGTCATTAAGACCATCTTCCCACATGGCAAAGCGCTCTCAGCTTTTTAATTGCCGACAGGATGGCTGGTTTGCCAATCAGTACCACTTTCTTTTCCCCTAACAGTTCCTCTGAGCCTTGCAGCACAAACAGAAGACCCCGTGTAAGAGTGTAACCGCTTCCGGACTTGAAATGGTCAAGTCAGCTTAACAAATAAGCCTGTAATCACAGAGGAATAATCACACTAATGATGGAAACATCAATTTTCCTCATACCCTTGGAGGACAAAATTACTTTAGCTTGGCAGTGCGCGAGTAATTGTATGGCATTATGGATGGTGGGATTGAAACTAATATGTGAAATGTTTTTATAGGTGTTTCGTCTTTGTCATCCCTGACTCCAGGCCTTGTCTTGTTTAAGTGTGGCACTGTTATTTCCCTTCATTTAAAGTGGGCTCTAGAAGCCTGCTTCTCTGTCTATTCTGGTTTGCCCTGAGTGACACTTTGAAGAATGAGCTGTATGTTTTTGGTGCAACCTTCTCGCCGACCCCCCGGATCACGTGTGTATTATCATAATATCATTCCTTGAGGTCGTCTCTCTTATTTATACGTCAGGGGGCCTCTAAGCAGCCGCCTTTCTTGTCCTCCTCGCTTTACACTGTCAAATTACCCTTGATGAAGGTTTGCAATGGATAAATAAACTGCTCGAACCAAATGGAGCTCCGCTGAGTGAGGGAGGAGAAGGGCCAGAAAGTCCTAGCAGAGCATGTGAGAAAATAAACAGGCCTTTCCTAGCCCCCTGTCTTCAGCTGGATAGAGGCACCAAAAGCCCGTTACTCCTGGCTCTCTGTGGTCAGGGCAGAGAGGCTCATGCCCCCAGCCCCCTGTCATCAGCTGGATAGAGGCACCAAAAGCCCGTTACTCCTGCCTCTCTATGGTCAGGGCAGAGAGACTCATGCCCCCAGCCCCCTGTCTTCAGCTGCATAGAGGCACCAAAACCCTGCTATTCCTGCCTCTCTATGGTCAGGGCAGCGAGGCTCATGCCCCCAACCCACTGTTGTCAGCTGGGTAGAGGCTGGAAGACCCCACTTCTCCCAGCTCTCTTCTTTTGGTTGATGTGGGCTTGTCAGGCTTTAGAAGTGGGATGTAGATCATCTTGGATCACTTTGGATTGCCTTCATCCTAATGTGATGCAGTCTGGCAGAAATTTGAGCTCCTTGATAAAAACGTAAAGCTTCTTAATGACAAAAACATACTGAGCCTCAGACAGTTTAGACTGGACATCATAAAGTCCTCTGTAGGAATGGATAATAGTATTCAAAATCTATTGACAATAAGTAGAGAGATTGCTTTGAAAAATTTTAATAAGACATTTTCAATTTTGTCCTGGAGGGTAGAACTTAAAGTTGGCTCTAAATTTTTTTACTATTTGAATACCATGACCTACTGCATTATGAAAGCTTACTCATTCAGTTTGGTGACTACAGTAGGATTCTTGGCATTTGTTTTGCTGAATATAATAATGTGGGAGGAGAAATACTGGCAATCCTATGACCGTGACTAGGATAAGCAGTTGGATGGATGGACAGACATTCTGAAAACCTCCAACCTGCAATACTGTGATTAAATTGCAAGGAAAAAGCACTTTGCAAATGCATAGAGACTGTTCTGAGGCCTAAGAGTGAGAGACTGAATACTGTGGAAGGGTGTACACTTGAACATCAAAGATAGCATTCAGTTCACATCCAGCGTAGCGTAACTGATCTGCCCTCAGTGCTCAGGCCATCATAACATCACTCTCTGGGCTTCAGGAGAGAATCTGCCCCCACATCCCGTGTGCTGGTCTGGTCTCTGAACCCTCCACCTCTCTGTATCTTGCTCTTGCTATTTTTCTGATCTGGTTGAT
The DNA here is from genome assembly GCA_026777985.1 of Mormyrops attenuatus. Taxonomy (NCBI): domain Eukaryota; kingdom Metazoa; phylum Chordata; class Actinopteri; order Osteoglossiformes; family Mormyridae; genus Mormyrops; species Mormyrops attenuatus. The sequence goes on from JAODKC010000038.1 coordinate 7,594,553, forward strand.
CAGGGCCATCTCCCCAGCCCCTGAACAATGATCGGTTAATGTTCGTCGGACAGCCCACAGCTCCACTGACTACAATGTGCAGCATCCTGTGACCAGCAGGAGGAGCTTTTTCGGGACCTGGTCAGTACTGCAGTAGTATGGAAGGCAACCCCAGTAACTGGCTCTACACATGCGCTGTGTTTGCCATTTGAAAGGTTGCTGTTGAGGACTCCTACACCCCCATTTAGCCTGCTTGGAGAATAGGATTAATGAAGGATTAGTCACCAAGTGCATAAAGTTTAATGTTGAAAAAACATTTAGAAGAAATTTCAGAAAGCACCATTTTCCTCCTCTGCTTACCTCATTACGAGTTTTGCAGATTACGTACTAGGCGGTGGGAAGGTTCCTGCACTTGTGCCTAATCACAGGGCCCTTTAGGATCAGCTCTGGTCCCAGGGAAAGGAGGAGGAGGTGTGGACCCCACCATCAGGTCCGACTGTCAGCTGCCCGCTTTGCGAACCCATGTCCCCTCGCTGATGGAAAAAGCAGGCAGCGGCGGCTGCTCTCAGAACAGATCTTTGGTGGAAAGGATCAGGACATGGTAGTGCACCTTGACAGATGCCCCCTAATAAAGGGCAGATTTATGTCCGCAGAGAGTGAAAAGCATACCGTGGTTCGGGGAGGGACGTGTAGGGGCTGCATGAGGGCAGCATCCGGCTTCGCTTTCGGGGTCGCGGTTGCCGACTGCCTCCCAAGTAGAAAGGAGCCTTCAGGTAACTCAGCCTCAGAAGATTGTAAAATAGAGTTGGTTCTGTAAAATCTGTTTCTCCTCCTTGGTTTTGAATCATTTGAAGACCTTCGAGACTGCATTTGAAAATGTTCCTGGAGATGAATGAAATGTGCTTTCGATTGTGTAGAAGCCTCCTTTCTGCCAGTTGTTATTACTGTCCCGCTTTTATCCCACGGTCTTTCCTCGCTCTCATCTCTCCAGGCGAGTGTCTGAATCACATTTCTCCATGCGCTCTGAGCAAGGGCCGGGTATCTGGTGTCCTGTGGACCAAATGCACTCTCACTCAAGACTTCGTTTGATGGTCCTACCATTAAAACCAGCAGTACCGTCAAGAGTGGAGATTCAAACAAAAGAAACTGATTTTCTTTTCTTTTTTTGCTAATTGGTAGTACTATAAAAATAAACAACAGAAATGGCCCTAAAGTAATTAATCTCTGTGTGTGATATTCAGGCTTTCTTATTTAAAATCCTGTCCTCTCCTGGCCCAGGAGCGGACCCCGGTGTCCGAGGCAGCACGGAAGAAGGAGAGGGACCTAGTGTCCCGTGAGGTGGAGCGCCTGCGCACCTCCGTGCAGACGGTGTGCTGCAGTGCCCTGCCACTGGGCAGGATTATGGACTACATCCAAGAGGATGTAGACTCTATGCAGGCCGAGCTGCAGACGTGGCGGAGGGAGAACCAGGAGCACGCTCAGGCCCTGGTACAGGAGCACAGGTGGGTGCTCCGCATGCCCCACCACTCCTCAGAATTTTCACACCACAGCAGAAGGGGTTAGAACCAAAGACACCATTGGACCATGCAGGCTCTCTCGGTCAGAGGAGAGTCACTCTAGATCAGGGGTGTCAAACTCCAGTCCTGGAGGGCCAGAGTCCTGTGTGGCTTAATTCTTTCCCTGTTCCACCACAAATGATTCAGCTCAAGAGCTGTGTGGTAATTAGCACAAGGAGTTGAATCAGGTGTGTTAAACGAGGGTAAACCAAAAACTGTAGGGTTCCGGCCTCCCAGGACTGGAGTTTCACACCTCTGGTCTACATGATCTGATGTTGTGTAGCGCTGCGAATTAGGGATCTGTGCCCATCACCAGAAGGTTGTGGGTTTAAGTACTTTACCTGCCAGAATAAACATCTCATTGTTGGAGGCTTGAACATGGTTCTAAACCCCAACTGCTCCAGGGTGCAGGACACCGGCTGACCCTACACTAAACCCCAAATCTTGCACTCACCCATATAGACATCTGTGTTTTATACCTTTCGTGGACAGAAAGATATGTAAGACCTACCCAGTTTCCCATCATTTTTACATTTTATTTCTTTACCTTTTACCTAAGCATTTTTTTTTGAGAAAGCAGGATCAGGCAGTTCCTGGGGTGTTAAGGGCCATGCTCAAGGGCCCAACAATATTTTACTCTGCACACCATGGGATTTCAAAAGCGACCTTCCAGTCAAAGGCACAGCAATCCTAACCCTCACAGCTACACACTGCCCCCTACAGGGACAAATAAAGTACCTCTATTCTTAAAACTTGGACATGGATAAAATGCTAATAGTGGGATATAAAGGCCTGCATGTTCCTTAACTGTCCCCTGTGCCTGTTTGCGTTCCTGTCATTCAGAATAACAGAGAGCACACTGGAACCCCTGCAGGCCGAGCTGGTAGAGCTAGAACAGCTCATCAGGGAGCAGCAGGACAAGATCTGCACCGTCAAGTCCAACATCATCAGGAACGAGGAGAAGATCCGCAAGATAGTCTCCAGCATCAATTCCTCCTCCCGCACATGAGGGGCGGTGATGCAAAGCACATGACACGCGTGTGGTAGGAGGTGGAAGACCTCAGCCCTCCATAACCAGCTTGATCGGCACACAGGGAAGCCTGAATGCGCTCGAAGCAGGTGATCTATAAACTCACTGTCGTCCCCTGTTCCGCTCCCCTTCTCATTACCGTGCCTTCCAGTCAAAATGCACTTTCGGCGGGACGCTTTTGTGGTCCTCGTCCTGTGGTGTCATTAACTCTTCCGCATTTATAGTGGCACTTTCCATATTGTCAATCTCAACTTTAGTATATTAATTTATCAGTCTCAAGCATTAAGAAATAGCTTTATTATGGGCTTGGACGAGATGGCTTTAACAGGGCACGTCCAGACAAAGCCGCTGTGGTAGGTTTCTATTGGTGTTGACCTACTGAGATTTCCAGTTAGCAATACGACCCGGCGCGGGGCGGGGGCGGGCCGGGGGGGCGGGGGGGGGGGGGGGGGGGGGGGGGGGGGGCGGGGGGG
>JAODKC010000038.1:7597600-7647489 GCA_026777985.1 Mormyrops attenuatus
CCAGCCCCCCCCCCGCCCCAACTGGTTCAGCAGATTTCCTAAAGCAATAGAGCCGGTGTAGGCCGGAAAACGAAAGGCCGCCAGGCGCATTTCCAAAGATGCACTTTTGGAAACAAGGCTTCCCTGGCGGGCAGAGCTGAAAGCAAAGGGCTGATTGTCCGCCTGCAGCATGAGCTCTGCGGGCCCAGTAGGTACCAACTCGGAAGCGAGCAGACAGCTCGTGCAACCCCCCTGGCCAGCAAGTCTGGTGGGCTTCCGCCCCATGGGACGCTGCATCTCACATGTGCATCTGGAGGGAGGATGTGCTCGCAAGAGGCACGAAGGAAAGTATTTTGATTTTGATCATATGAATTTCTGTTTTCATTTTTCCAAAAACGCCGCCTCTTCAGATGTAGTCTTGAACTGTATCCCAGTACACCCGAAGAATTGCAGTGGGACATTTGCTCAGAAACGGGTGACTAAACTCCAAGGGGAATGAGGTAGAGGAGAGCTGGAAAAGGCTGTGCTCCTCCTGTGTCCCCTCACTTCCCGATGGGCCACAGACTGTCCATCTGCTGTGGTTACAGTGCAGTGACATCAGGGTCATCCCTCACGTGTCAGCAGTGTTATTAGGGCCGTTGGCATTCAGTGCGAACCCAAGACGCTCTTGCCTCAGTGCTCGCCGTGGGCCCCGGGCGTCTCTCCACATCTCCAAGAAGCTGAGGATCTTCTAGCACGTTATAAAAGGGAACCATTCTCACTGTAATCTGTATCATACCCTTCGTTAGCTTTCTTATTTGTACATTATGTATATTTTGAGTCTGTATCATAGTTCACAGATGACTATAATTTTTGTAGTGGGCTGAAATAAATGGTTACATTTGAGTAAAAGAATGTACCTGTGGGTGGCCTTTTGTTTATTTTGAGGTCCAAACTACAATGACTACAATGCATAACATGTTCACATTTTAGAGACATTACCCATTGCTTATGTCCAGTCTAAAAATATAATAAGCACCCACCAGGTCTTTTATCACATTTTAGCCACATATAAAGGTACGTGTTCAACAATTTGCTCAAGGGCCTTTCCTGGAGCCCTGAACCTTGTCAAACAGAAACTCAGTTGTGTAACCACTACTTGCCGTCTCTAATTCAACCTCTTCTGAGAGAATAACATCCTGCTCTTCATTCAAGTCAGAATTAGTAGAACAAAAGTAAAGAAAAAAAAATCTGAAGCTTATAAAACGGACAGTAATTGGTGACTGGATTTGGGTTTTCCAACGGCTGATTGTCAAATGAGGCAGCACATAAGAGTAGTAGAAGGCTGTTGGTGTAGCTGCATAAACACAGGTGCTTTAGTAGAGTACTAGCTTTGATAGATCGTGGGGCATCGATCACTGGTTTACCAAATACTTTTTCCACAATGAACGTGTCACATTTCAGGATCTTACGTTTATCCCTCAGCTGACTAAATCTGGGAAGTGCAGCTTAACATGACCTAACAAATGGATTGATAGTGTTAACGTATAAGAATAAACCAACTGATTACTACTATATCTCGGGGTGATCATGCAATTTTAGGTAGACGTAAATGAATATGAAATAAACTAGTTACTTTGCCAGCCAGATATAATAAGTAGTATATTAGAGAAACAAATTCATAGCCTACAATCGCTCAAAGCTTTCCCGTTATCATACGCTGTTTCTTTCGTCAGTTTTCAGTAATTCGCCATTATCATCGTTAAAGGACTCGATGCTCTGGAAGTCAGCATTTTCCATTTTACATGCCTTCACCACATCACACAAGAGAGCTCCTTGAGAGGCTTCAGCTTCATTCCCCGAATTTCTCACAAACGGATCCCATCTCCCCTGCCCTGAGGTGACACCTTAGCAACCTCGGCCATACAGCGAATGCCAGGACTGAGTTACAGTATCTCCAGCTGTGCACAGCGCCGCTTGTCTTCAAAGGGGAAGTGTGATGCTATGACTTCGTCTTATGCCATTTCACTGGGTACTAAGTATGGGAAATTCTTCATTACCATTCCAGAGGCACGGTACATACCATATTGTGATGAATGTTTGTTAGCACTCATAAATACCTCAGTGTCCTATAATGAATTGAGGATGTCCGAGAGATCCTGTATAATCCTAAACAGGGTTAATCTCCCTGCATGGTTTTTTTTTCTTCTTCTTCTTGAAAAGGTCATAAAATATGTGTGCCTGATTATTGTGACATTAAAAACACATCTTGCAGAAAACCTCAAGGAGTGGAAAAGCAAGGTCTGGGAAATGTCAGGAACTGGCATGGACACATACGCAGAACATGCTGGAGACGGGGAATTGGGACTCTGTCCTCCCTTTGCGGGCCGAGGAGGGCAAAAGTGGGTCCAAATGCTAATGTGCGCTAATGTTCACTTGCGCACAAAATCTGCACTCACACATTATCCTTAACCCTTCTTTTCATTTTAAGAAAAACAAAGAATTGGGAATCCCAGTGACACACATTGACTATAGGCTACAGTTCTTGTTAACCTTTGAATGTCCTTTAAATGTGGATTTGGAAGGGGGCCACCTATCCACCCGAAAACCTTTGAGGAAAGCACATCTATGGGCCATTTGTATAGGCCCTGGGGTTTACAGAGTTTGACCCCCCCCGCCCCATGGCCCCCACAGATGGTTAGCGAGGAGCATCTCTTCACACTGGCCCTTGTCACTTTCACGATCCTGTGTCTCATAACAGCATGCTCAGCAGGAGTCTTTCTGTGGAGAGTTAGAGCATATGAATGTCTGGTTCTTGTACCTTTTTGGCATTTGCATGCGTGTCTGCGCTAGAACTTCAGCTGGAAATTGGGAAGCGGTTGCCTGCTGAGGGGTTCATCATTGTCTGATCAGGACCTCTAGGGGGCAGTGTCTTCCCGTCAGTCAGGCCGTCACAGTCTTCTTCTAGACCTTAGCACTTGCTCACAGACTTAAACTGCCAAGGTATTGATATGACTGAGGTTTTCCTTTATTTGCCTTAGACCCTGGATTTAACATCATGAGACCAGTATAAAAACTTACATAATGGCATAAAAATGGGCTTCCACCACAAAAAAAACTGGAAAAATACCCTCAACTACTCACATGTCAATGCCTAGTAGTGACAAGCCCAAAATAATTTACCACTAACCTATGACATCATTAAACTCCTGCCTGTAGCATAATCATCACTAACTACAAACTCAAGGAATCAAACTGTCGGTCCAGCTGGCATCAACCTTCAGAAGCTCGTTTTAAAATTCCTGATCATCCGTTTGGCTTTTTAAAGTTAGCTTTCAGAGTTCAACCTTCCAGGATGGCTCATTAAGTGGAAGAATTAACTGCAAATGTCCAAATTCCGAATGTTCTTGGATTTGGAATAATTACCTATTTGTTTGTTCTGTTTTTCTTCTATTCTGTTCTATGTTTATATTTTTATTTTCCATCGAATATACTTGTGTCATAAGCTAAGTTACTCTGATGAGACATTTGAAGACTATCGGAGCCAATATGAAATTTGCCCCTTACGTTTCCCCTCATCAGCTGTGAGAAAACAGGGCAGTGGCACCGTGGGGTCTAACTGCTCCCCACTAATGTGGAAACTCGGTGAGCGGGCAGCGCTTGCGGCTCATACTTCCTGCTCTTTATCATCCATTTCATAGATGTGGCCAAAGCTATATTATGCGTCCCTCTGTGGAGAAATTTAACAACTTTACAGTTTCCTAGTAAATCCCTGTTTTTCTTGTAACCTTGTCAAGTGCGCTTTTAAGGAAAGAGCAACAGTGGAGGAGGCTTAACTGGGATTTTTTTTTCGGCTATTAGAGAACCATGTTGTTTTGTCATGAATACTAAAGAGAATCATTTTACATTGGCCAGGGTTAACATTGTAGGTTGTGTTTAATTAAATGGTTCCCTTAAACGTGATCTGTATTATCCAGCCTGCCCAATGTAGTTACTTGCTAATTTGATTTTACCAGGTTTTGTCAAAAACCGAAAATGCAAGCTGATATTTAATCATAAAAATCTTTTGCGCAAATATTTAATCATAACGTTTTTTTCACAAACAAAGGTATAGGCCTACCACACAGCTGGAAGTATTGCCTTAATAAATCCGTCAGTCACCAAAAAGATTTGCCGTATGAATAATAATAAACCTCAGATAGATCTCTAATAATCTCCATCTGACCTGTAAACAAGCAGATATTTGCAATCAAGAAAAAAACATAGATTTTTATTAGTGTGTTATATTTGAATGTTGCATATATTAAATTTTTAGTTAAAAATGAATTAGTTATACTCAAACAGTTTAGGAAAAGATGTTTGCAGTATCTTCTCGTTTCATACTGACAGAAAGAGCATGCTACCTTTACCTGTGTAGCAGCTGAGAGTACAATGTGGTGTTTTTTTGTCATTTTCTTATGAACAAATGACAAAAACAAAAGAGCTGAATCAGTTTGTTGCATGGCGCATGGGAGATGATTTGTAATTGCTAGTGAACGCAGCCAAAACAGCTATGGATAATTGCTTCAACAAAGTGGAGGCTCGTGGGAGCTGGTCCGCAGTGGGGAGGTTCTGCGCGTTTTGGAAGGTGAACAAAGCCCCACGCAGACGTGTCTGGAAGGCCACGGGCCCCACTCGCAATGCAGAGCAGGAATTGTCACTGCGCTGACAAACCACAGTTCGACAACAACATCAATGGCAGCCCCTGAAAGAGGGTAAAATAACCACCCCATGGCCGCCATAGGAATGCAGTAAAATGTGTTTTCCTCAAGTCCAGAATCCCACATTTGAACCTGCAGGCATGGAAATGAGCAGAACAAGTCAGGATCTCCTGGGATTCGGGGTCCACCCCCAGGCCTGTGAATCCTGATGGGGGTGCTGTTCACAGGGCTCCAGGATGAAGTCACCACTATGTATCATCTAGTAAATCCCATGACATCAAGAGCAAATCTACTCCTCCTACAAACTAATGGTTCTCTCTGTTCTCTCATTTCTTTTCCTATTTTTCATTTATAAGTCTTTCTGTTGTCAGGGAAAAAACACATTCACAAAGTAGTTCAAACTGGCGATTCGGCGAAGGTGAGCGTCGTTCTGAGCGTGCAGGGAGCCGTGTAGTGACGCGGAGTGTGGGTGTCCCTCCTACCGGGGGTCCCAACCCGCTCCTTAACCCGTCCCTCCCAGCAGGACCCCTACGATAGAGCTGGGAGTGGGGGGCCCGGCCCGGCCCGCCACACAACTCCACTTTAAATTGACCCTTTCCTCCCCCGACACAGAATCCTAAATGAGCTTTCCAGATGCCAGAATGAGTGAAAAAGGGAAATGAGATGTTTAGGGGTGCTGAACTGTTGGAAGGAGTGTTTTTTTTTTGCAAATCGTCTCCTTTAAAGGGTTTCTGCCACTTCCTGCATTAAAGGGCTACCAGAGCACAAGGTTACCAGTGCTATTTAACTAGCCCTCAGTCTGTGTAAATAAATACCGTTAATATTGAGGAATCTCAGTTACGCCTACTACAGCCTAGCATAAAACAGACAAGCCTTCAGACGTGTTGCACTGGGCACTACCACACCTCTAAATACCCCTGTGGTGTAAAATCCAGGGCCAGGAAATGGTTGAGCGCTGTGGAGGGGAATTCATGGTGCTGCATGCATAGGCCGTCTGGCAGACACAGCGGGACGCTGTGGGACCTGGGCAAAGCCGATAATGCCGGGTCGCCTGCCTCACTCTCCACAGAATTCCCGGCCTGCCTTTTCAACAGCCCCCCTCTCTGCCGAAGCCTGTCAGCAACGATGTTTGCTCCCTCCCAGCCGAGCCGTGCCAAAGAACCCATATAATCAGTGTCTGCAACGCCCCAGCCTGCGGTAGGTCTTCAAGAATGATCTAGAATATCAAGAAAAGACAGACGATGGGTCAAACACAGGCATGACAGATTAAGTCATTGACAGTTGCACGTCTGTGAGATTCCCTTTGAGCGCCTCTTCTAAAGCTGTTTAAGAGACAAACTATGGTGTGACTCAAGCCGCCTAGTGTGGCAGCACAACCCCCCCCCACAGACTGGGAAGTCCCTCCTGACCCATTCTACACTGAGCCTGTAAACCCTCAAGTCACAGGGGGGGCCTGGTGATTAATGGTCTAAGACGCCTGCCCCGCCACCCCTCCCAGACCCGACCGGTGGACTAGGGCGGCCCCAGTCCCGTGACGATCAGCGGTACCCGTCCCCCGAAGAATAGCAGAAACGATGCAGATCTGATGAACCAGACTGATGAACCAGACCCAAGACGCACTAAGCAATTAAATGTAGTGGTTAGGGCGAGGATGGAAGTTGCAGGCAGCGGCGTGGTTAAGGGTTAGAGCTTTGGGGGGGTGGAGGGAGGAGACCTGTTCATAGCCTTCACTATGCAGACATTAGACATGGTGTGTTTATTGGACTTGCAGGAGATTTTTGTTCCGGCACTGGTTCAGGCGTGCCGTGCAGATGACAATGCGACAAATGAGGGGTGGCACCTCTTTCCCTGTGTTGTACCAAAATGGATCGGTGCTTTAAGACACTTACGTTGTGCAAGATGAAAGCTTAGATGCTCACATGTCCAGTCGCATAAGACCCGGTTTTGATAATGTACCGAAACACTGACATTCCTTCCACTTAATGCAGATGTGGCATAAAAATGCCTTTAGCTGCGCGTGTCGATGCGAGGCCTCTGAAGCAAAGTGGAGGCAATGGGATCTGAAGCTCCGACATCCCGCTGGCCAGTGCTGGTTGGCCTTACCATGAGTGGGCGGGGCAGTGCAGTACACACCAAACACACGTTCAGGACACAGGCAAACCCAGAGCGCAAAGTCTCTTTTATTTTTTCTTTAACCACTGAGATGCACCACAGACCCCGTGGTTAGTCTGTAATTGGTTCTCTCTTTTAGTTAAGAAGATATACACCCATTAACAGAAAGATCCCTCTGTAATTTAGCCATCTTGGAGGCGGATCCTCAATTTACTGCGTTCATCTTGTTTCTCATTTTCTCATCCACACGCCAGCGACGCCGCTGAAGAACTCGTAAACATAAACAATACCGGCCGGGAACGCTGGGACCAGGAACACTGGGATCAGGACACGCATTTCCATTCAGCTTTGATGGTGCAACAAACACAAACAATCCCCAATGCTCCTGAAATGCACTAAAATGAAACCTACAGCACTATGTAATGACACAGTTCATTTACACATTTCAGGTACATTTCAGGCGTTGATCAGACACGGCATGTGGATGTGGGATGGTGGCCACGATGCATCATAGGATGCACAGCTGACTCCAACTGCACAAACTCTTCCTGATCCAAGGAGTGCAAAGCCAGCGCATGATGGTTCTGCATAAATCCACAGGGACACTAACAACTGCATGATCACAGGTTGGCAGCTGTGCTCACAACCAGCAGAACCTGTATTTGGTCACCTGCTATTGCAGAAAATGTAGCTTTTCAACAGGAAAATCCATCCATCTTCCAGCCACATATCCTGGTCAGGATCACAGAGGGCCTGGAGCTTTTCCCAGGTACAAGGATGAGGTACACCTTGGAAGGGATGCCAGTCCAACCCAGGGCAAATACACACGCAATCAGTCACACGCTATTTAGAGACACTAATTAGCCTAACTGCATGTCTTTGGACTGCAGGAGGAAACCGGAGAATATGGAAGGAAACGTGCATGACGGACAATATGCAAAATCCACACACACAAAGCCAGGTGGAGGTGGAATTCACAATCCCAGCCCTAGTGGTATGACGGGACAATGCTACCCCCCATGCCAACCACAGATGGGAAAATATCGATTCACGATGAATCAAAAGCTGGACACTGAGTAATATTGGCAAGGTCTTGCATAAACACAGCAGCCTTCTCAGATAGACGTCCCCAGGGTCACACAAGCAGAAGGAACTGACAGTGCCCAATAAACATCTGATTTTTCACTCTGAAATAAATCAATTTTATTGCTTTGGACAATTGCGAGCTGAGCCGGGCACCCTTTCCTCATAGTTGTTTTAGGCCGTGCGTGACTCCATGCTGGGTTCGGCATTAACAAAGCCTCTTGTCTGATTACAGAGACGTAAAAAACCGTAATCCGGAAATTTACCGTAAAAAGTAACCCCTAGGACAGAGCGGAGGAGCATGTGTGTTTCTGCAGCTACAGGGCATTTCCTCCTTTAACAAGTCTGAAATTCAGACGCCTCACATGGTGCCCCGGTGCACCACAGGCAGCGAAGACATCGCCGGAGGTCAGGCAGCGACCACGCATTTGGGGTGAGATGAGAACCTCCCCTGATTACAGGCACCTCCCCGAGGGATGTTCCTGTCCACGGCTTCGCCAAGTCTCGCTGGAGCCCCGCTTTGCAATCACACTCACTATCATAAACTGAACATTTTATGTAGCTTCAGGCCTAGTCAGATACACAGGGGCGCAGACCGGCGCAGGCACAAAGTAGCAGCCTGCCGCTTTTTGTGTATTTTGTTCTGTCTGAGGTCCTGGACTGAAGATTCAGGTCGGCCCGGCCTAATTAGGCTTTTACAAGATCACACATAAACATTTCAACTTCTGGTGGCCTTTTATTTACCATAATGCACTTCCACATCCTACACTAATGGCCGCCATATTTCTCCGGTAGAGACGGCGGGTGTTGCGGGTGGGGGGGAAGGGGGGTGTACTTTGCATGCAATGGCACACACCACTGTGCTTCCCGCAGCTTTTGATGGTGGGAGAGCTGCCAGGGAGGCAGCCTGTTTGTAAAGTCAAATGCGTACCACATGTGGGCTCAGGTCTGGTCCTGTAGCACAGGCCCCCACCCCATTCTGTGGAGCATCCCTGTGCCAGCCAGGCCTGCTAATCAGCTGCCCACCTGTTTCTGAAGCAATCTGCTCAATCCAAGGGCAGTAGGGACCTTGGACACACAGCTATCCTAACACACTCATGTCGTATGGATTGGTCTTAGATGTAAATGTAACGTTGGCATAATATAGACACAAAATCAGGCCACCGTGTGCATCAGTGATGGAAAACTTGCAGGATGTTAGATTTCTCACATTGTAGCTCTTCCTGCAAATATGATAGGTCAGGGTAACATGGTAGACAGACTCTGCTATGTTCTTGTCTTTAGGGATCGTAAAAACTGGTCCGAATCTGATCTGAATTCCCTTGTCCTTTGTGGAAGGATTTTTATCGAGAATGGCTTCAATCGCAGATTTGCTGAAGCAGAGCGCGTATTTCATAAAACCATGAGAGCACAGCATGCCACGTTGAGCCGGGCGCTGTCGGCGCTGGCGCTCTATGACTCTGTTTCCTGTTATCCTGTGCCATGGATACCTGCAGCGAGGCCGGGTATGGAACACGCCTGTGGTTCTTCTCAGCTAGCGTGCAGTGTAACGCCACTTCGGGGGGGTGGGAGCCTTTTGGAGGCTGAATGGTAAAGGGACCAAGCCGGAATGGCCATTGTGACAGACTCCTCAGCTCTGCCGCGTGGCCTTAATTTTTTCTTTCCCGGCATCTGTGATTGGGGACTCACATCCATTGAATAAATCTTTTGTTTCTTCCCTACCGGGCCACAACATAGGCAAAGGCACGCACAAATTCAGACTCGCATGACCAAGGGGCATGCTGCAACTACGCAAGACGTGGTGGGGCAGGGGCGTGGAGAACACAACATGTGTCAAACAAAAGAAGGGGAAATGACCAGCCACTGAATACAGAACTGCGTAAACAAAGGCAAAAGGGGAAGAGGGTGCTTGTGTCTTGAACAAGGTCCTGCTTCAAGTCGCTGACCTAAGACTTTTCATTGCAGGAGAGGAGAGGCAGGGTCCTGTTGGATTTACCCAGTTTATCTTCAGCTTGGTGGAAACCATCAATTAGATCCCACTAAGTTGTGATACCAAAGGGTTTTGATAACATACATAAAGATTGACTCTGGTCTAAAGCTCAAGTCTTTCTCTGCAGAGATTTTCAACCTGACCTCGATTATGATCCCCATGAATAAACTGAGCCAAATGCATGGAGGTCTGGGTTTACGTTTTTGGGGTTCTCACCATGGAAATGGAGCTGAGATGACTCTGGAATCTGGAACCCGGTATCTGATCAGACTGCACTCACACCAGCTGCAGGGTTGCGCAACAGCTAATAAATGTAATCAATGCGGGGTGACAGTTACAGCATCTGGGCTATGCCCATCACAGTGCCCCTGGAGGAATAGCGTGGACCTACACTGCACCCCCACCGCACAGCACTAATGCAAAGCATCTTTTGTCGAGTAAGGAAATGGAAAGGATGTGGCCAAAACAAATAAAACAATCATAAAGGGGATCAAAGAGGAGAAGAATTTTTTTTCTCCCCTCCAGCGAATCGACTTTCAAACAGAAAGACGAGGATTAAAACAAAAATGATTACACATCCCAGAAACACATCTTAGGGAACAGGTCACACGCAGTACTTGCACTCTTGTGATGAATTGAGTGGACACTGAACCTCCCTCCCCCACCCCAGAGCCAATGAATGTGAAATGTTAACGTGGGATATCTTTCATAATGCAGTCTATTTATAAAGTGTGGAGTGAAGGGGGGAATAGGGGGGCGGGGTCCGGGGGCTCAAAGGCAGCCGCAGCTGTTGGCACGAGCGGATGACAATTATAAAGAGCAGGCCACCAGGAAGTCGGTAATGCTATCAAGGCCCGGACGCGTCGACGGAAACATTTGGTTTGCAACAGGCCAAAGACCCCCCCCCCAGCTCTTTTGTTTGCTGGGTTCAGACGTAGAGAGTTGAATGAGGTCACAAAGTGTCACTGTGCTGGCATGGTCCTGGTTGGGCAGAGCTCTCTGCACGGACAGTATACCCAGAATGCACTGGTCCCCAGAGGTGTCCCCCAGGCTGATGCCATGGGCCGGCCTGGGTGAATTCCCGCGTGACTATCGCATGAATCACATAATTGCAGAATAATGGGACTGAGCATCATGGTTTTACAGTAAATTACGGCGCTTTGTGTAAAAGCAGGGAGTAAATGATTGACTTTCCAAAATCAAATGAGCCCATGAGAGGCTGAAACTGCAGCGGCGTTCAGTTTTCTACATTTGGTCCATCGCACATCAAAGACTCCCAAATTCCCATGAAACCGCGCAGTGACGACAAGGCGCTCGGAGATGAATGTGATCTTTTTTTTTTCACGAGAAACACATTTAGCATCATGGTAAATACATACTCCAGATTAACCTTCGAATACTCCCAGTACCCGCAGGTCCATAGTCTTTATTTGGCTTCATAAAAGCAGCTTGTCAGAGGAGACTGGCACATTCTGCATGTTCTGTCAGTGGCAATGTATACTCTCTGCTCCAGCCCTACCACCCTCCATCTCCAGAAAACAAAAGAGTCACTGTAGGGTGGTGCGCCTGCATCAAGCCGGCTTACTGCGTAGCAGTTAGCGGGGGTGGGTAAGGGCCTTTGTAATTACCACAAAGCACATACCAGAGTAGCAACCCAATAACTCATCCGACAAACAACGTCTGATGTCGGTAAATGATCCAAACGCCTCCTGCGAAACCCGTACAGTGCGGTTCGGCTTGCGGTCTCCAGAAACTTTAGCGAACAACGATCCGTTATGCTGATTTCCTGCACCAAAAGAAGGATCGGGGTGGCCGATCTGGGGACGGAACTCATTGCAGAAAAGGTGGGAAAGCGCAGGTACCGGCCTCACGTCCGCCGGCTCGTGCCGCCACGCGCCCTCCGCGTCTGGCCAGGCTCGTTCGCACGTACGAGACACGATGAAGTAATTAGGTGACACGGATTTAGGCAATGAGGAGGACCCCGCTGACAGCTGGCATTCCATTGGCTGAAAAATCCACATGCTCCCGAGAAGGCGAAAAATAAACGGGTGACTTTGAAATAAATCAACGAGTAAACGGAAAGGGATGCTAATGTAATGAATAACAGAGGAGTGAGCGAATGGAAAACAAGAGGGAAAAACTCCAGCGTCGCGGCAGACGACGGCGGCCCCAGCGATAAAATACCATTGCGCAACAATAATACGGCACCCCCTAATGGTCCGGCAAAGAAATGTCCGCGGACGTGTCATTCGAGAGTTAGCATGCTGCCTTGAAAGGAATAGCTCCATGCTATTAAAATACCTTTTAAAATATGGGAAGCTTATCAAATAATAAGAACCACATTGCCGCATGTGCAGTATCTTGGCAGTCACTTGGCGGGAGAGATATCTCGCTCTCCAGCAGCCTTTGATCTCGATGACATAATGTGGTCCTCGCACGGACGCTTTTCAGTTATAAATATCGTTCAGTTAAACGGCCGTGTGCCGCACATTTATTTAAAACCTATCACCCGTGGCGACCCCTGCTCCCCCCCCCCCCAACTCAAAGGGGCGCAAGTAAAGTTTTTCCCAGCTGAAAGAAAAGATGTCACTGGGGAGCTGGACGCACTCGCTAGCTGGCCGGTAATGTTCTCAAAGCGGAGCCCTCACGTCGGTGGGAGCGTGTTCCTAACTTTTCCGCACGAGGAGCGCTCGAGCGCTCTCACTGCCCCAAAAAAGTAATGATCGCTTTCCACACTAATGGAAAAAAGGGAGCATCGGGCATTGTGCAGGAGATCCCACATAAAAGAGTTTTTCCGTAACGGTGTTTTTCCAGCGCTGAGGGGTCCCGCTGCTTTAGCTAGAGGCAGTGTCTGAGGCCCGTGAAACGATACCTCCGAGGGTCTGGCCGCTTATCGGTGAGGATCGCTATCTCTGCGGAGGTTATTAGCATGTTTTTCTGCATTCCTGCGATGTTTTTCAAAAATACGAATTCAGAAAGCTGGAGGGGGGTGAGGGGGTTTGGCACGTTAATAGCAAAGGTGGGAGGGTGATACAGCGTGAGCGTGATGGCTTTACCTTCCCGCCACGTGTGGATGACGAGTATTCCACAGCGTGTCTCCTAATGACAACCCCAGGTAGGGGTGTTTGTTTCCATGATCCCCCACCAGAGCGGTGTTTGTTTTTGGACCCAGCGGTGCCACCCGTGCTGTAATCCACAGTGGGTGACTGCCACTAATTGGCCATTTTTTTTGTAGGCTCACACTCATTTGTAACAGAAGACGTCATGTTTTACACACCCACACGCTGCGTGAAAGTTCGGGCTAATTAAATGCAGCGGGTTCGGCATGGTCACAGCGGATCACGGGTTTATAAAAATTACCGTGGAAAGCAGCTGAGCGATGGGAGGCAGTGGTCCCAGCTTGATGATCAGCCCTGTGGACACCTTCGCCGTGCATTCCTCATACATGGCTCACGTTTCTCCCGTCCGGTCCAAGCCATCGATTCAAACAGCTTCTACAGAGGGGAAATTATTTTTCACAGCCCCCCAGGGGCCCAGGGCCCCGCCAAACAGTACTGCTCCATGCATCCCCCTGCAGGTGGCCAGCCAAACTCGCACTCCTGAGGGAAGGCTCGGGTGACGGGTCACTCCGGTCGGAAAAATGTTACAGGCCTGACCATATTCCACCGTAATGACCGGTCTGCATTATATCGTATATGCAGAGTTACAGATACTAAAACTCGTGGCTTCTGGGGTCATGCAATATATATAGGGGCATAAGAGGGGTATGGAGACCCTGGCAGATTCAGAGGGCTCAAAATGTACCATCGCCACCCCCCCCCCACTCGGCAAGATATACCTGGGGGGGGACCCTAGTGGGGGGGGGCAGTATTTATAGCTACTCCTCTGAAGGTATAAGAACATTCACACCTGCAACCCGTTTAATTTATTCTTTCTTTAATGATTTAAAGACTAGCCTGTTCTAATATGGGAACAGGCCACCCTGGTATAAATAACTGAATTGATTTGATTATTAAAAGTTACTATTTATTTCTTTTATTTCATATTTTCAAAATTTTGTAGCTGTGGTAGATTCTTCAGTCTCTGCCCTGTTGTTAATAGATTGAAGAGATCACAGTGATGGAAGACTGATAATGGTATTTTACAAAAAGTTTCTACAGCACACAAAGGTTTACATGTTTTTTGATTTTCCAAATGGTGGGGGGGCAGTAGTGTGCTATCACGGCACCATCCTTCAGGGATGGAGGGAACACACGTGGGGCCATTGAGGTAGCCACGGGGGGGTTGGGGGGGACGAGACCATGGAACTGCAGAACCTGTCCGTTTTATCTGCATGCTTTTTGTGAAACACAGTGGCTCACTGTTCTTATTAGTCTTTCATGGAAGCACTTTCTAGAATCCTATTTCCTGTTTCCTCTCCTTCTGATTAGTGTTTATGTTTAGTAATCTGTTTCATATAATCTCCTGTGCATGCAGACTTCCTGAAATGACATCTTCCCTAATCATGCGGCTTCAACCCATGGACAACGGCGCCAGCAGTGCGGGACTCTGCTGCACCTTTGAGAAGCAGATCGATGATTTAGGCTTACCGTCACGGAAGATGCCAGGAAAAAGGCTTGGGTGACATTCACTTGCTTTGCTACTTCGTTGAGCGGTCACCAAATAAACGCTAATAATTATACGTGTGAGCAATCTTTTCCACTGTCTTGCACGATGACATTCACCCTATTCCATGTGATGAAGATGCTCTTTGCAACGTGAACTATACAAAGACACAGAACTTATGATGAGACAATGAGTCCATGACATGTTTCTAGAAACTTCCCTCTTTAGTAGTTATTGGTTCATTGCATTATTTCTAATGGTTAATGAGATGCTTACTGGTTCAAGACTACCCTCCAGCACAGTACCAAATCAGCCCAGGTTCCCCAAACTTTCAACCTGTCCATAACCAACACAACATTAATAATCGAGCTGTCCTTTTTACTCTGCTTTAAAATACCCGTTAATTACCTTAATAATGACTTTAGACTTCTGGCTTCACTACATGACAGGGGGTCAGGGTTTTTGGCACTGTGGCTTACCCCCTGTCCTTCTGCCACACAGCACCAATGGCAGCGCGGTGTCCAAACTCCACCCACCATGACAGACACCCCCTCTCCCCAGCCCTTACCCTCCTCACCTTTGCGGAACATGTGCCCTGACCGCCCACCCCGAAGTGCAAACGTCTCCATGTCACTCCGGCGGGGCCTGACTGCCGCCCACGCTGATCCGGGGACGCCCCTCTCACATCAGGCACGGGCGCCCTGCCAGCCGCCTGCTTCACAGAGACCACATTTAATCACTTTCAAATGTGAGCGCCGGAGAGTACCCGAGCAGCGGCTTCTCTCCTACTGGGGCTGCATTAATTTATTGCTGTTTCTTAGTGTGCCTTTCAAAAAGGCTCTTTGGCCTGGGGGGGGGCTTGCGTGGGCACTGAGGGACGGATGTGTCCGTGAGGTACAGAGATGCGGTTTCACACGTGGATGTGTCAGACCATCGCTCTCATTCTGCAGCCTCGCTATCCCAGTTCCGTTTTTAGACGCAACTACACTCAACCCACTTATTTAAATGAATCATACATTTTGTCACGCTTCAAATTTAATTCATATTTACTATACAGCTTTATATAAACCACCTAAGATTCCTGCAAAAAAATTAATGCAATTAGACAACATAAAAATTGTATTCTGTCTTTTCCTAATCACTGACAAGTATGATCCAGTAGATACAGATGTGAAAAGGAATATGTCACAGAGTGTAACTGCTCCCAACACACGGAGGAAGGTGCCAGGGGAAATATAATTACTTTTCTGAACTGTAGCAGCACATTTGCAGATAGGTACTGTGTACAAAAGAGCTGCTCCATGCCTTCCACTGCAATGCCTGACGTGCTGAAGGAATTCGCCGGCCAGACCTTGTGCACTGCAGCCATCATCTATCTCTGTGACTCGACCTTGGACTGGAGCTGCAAACTTCAAGGGGAAAATATGAACAGAAGAATTACCACATCTTTGAAACTGGCTTTACACATTTGACCGTATCTCCCCTCATCACCCCCCCCCCCCCCCCCACCCTGACTCTTTCGATTTTATGGATCTCTGGCACTAGTATGAATCCCATACTGTGCAGGAATCTTTCTCGACGTCAGCTGTCAGCCGGAAACCCTCCTGCCACTGCGACATTTTTTTTTCTCCTTCATCATACCCTTTAAAAGGTAAGTGTTTTCAATTACTTACCATAATAAACTTTTCCACAACACATGTATGAAGTGGTAACAACGGATGAGGGCTTTTTCCTTAAACGTTTTTAAAACGGAAAAACAGAATCCCTAACTGATGCTCGGTCAGTAAAGAAAACAAAACGAAAAACACTGTAATTCCAGTTTTGTGGTGGCACAGCATGCTTCCTCTGCTCCTGTTGCCACAATGTGCCGTGACTCAGAATTTCAGCGAGCGAGGATTGCCGAGTCATCGCTCTCTGTCAGTACTGATGCACCAGTGGCATGGTAACCAAGGAAACTATGCTTGCGGTCAGACCTAGCATTACTTAGCCTCAATCTTGTTAGGATTCTCCACAAATCCTATCGGTGCACCGTAGGCCAGCGTGAGCCAACGCCCAAGATGGTCCCATCAGATCCAGCTCACATACTGGACAGTGATGGATCCTCGAGTGATTTTGTGTGATATCTAAGTGGTCCTCAATGGGCAATCTACAGCAAAAGACACTCATGTGACCAGAGAACCAAGATCCAGTGTTACTGGAATTCAGCATGTTT
Organism: Mormyrops attenuatus; assembly: GCA_026777985.1. Classification (NCBI taxonomy): domain Eukaryota; kingdom Metazoa; phylum Chordata; class Actinopteri; order Osteoglossiformes; family Mormyridae; genus Mormyrops; species Mormyrops attenuatus. The sequence continues at coordinate 7,614,261 of JAODKC010000038.1, forward strand.
TCATAATGGATGGTCTTTGTAACATCAATACGAAAGTGCCCTCTTTTTGCCTTCCTCAAATGTATTATCGAATGAGTTTTGTAACTCTTTAAGAGGAAAATTCCCTAATTTTAGAAATACAACAATGCAGCAGGACATCATTCAAAGGTGGACACAGCCATCAGGCTAACATGCTCATCTCACTCTCTGGGCAGTGACCTCTTGTATATTGGCCCCACCTGGGGGGCAGCAAAGGTCCAACAAAGCCTGGATCCATGACGGGGTGACAACAACAGCCCCCCGGTCACCGTGGTGACGGGACCCCCCTGTCTTGGAGGATTCCCTCAATCTCCATCCTGAGGTGAGACGTATGGGTCTTCTTCACCCCCTTTCCCCCAAGTTCTTTGGCCCCTGATCATGGCTCCTCACACAGTCTCAGTGCTCACATGACACGCAGACAGCAGGGGGGCACTGGGCACACTCCCTGAATGCAAAGAACATATTCCTGTCTTAATTAAGGGGGCAGGAGGGTCCTGAACTCCCCCTCTCGCTCCTGTGGGCTTCTGGCCCAACTCTGGGGACGAGGGGCTAGGCAAAAGATTTAAATGGGATCGATGTATTTTCCAGAGGTGGAAAGTGTGTCCCAAAGCTACAAGGGCATAAAGCAGGACCGTCATCATTCTTGAATCAAGGAAGGAATCATTGGACGCAAAATGTCCCAAAATTTCCTGGGTTGACAAAATATTTATGAGAAATTCTTATGGGTAACTACGTGATGTTGACAGTACTACTATATCGTCACTTGCCAGGATTTTTCATCAACAGCTTAACCAAGTCTACCGCCATTGAAAAATAGGGATTTATTTTACTGTAGTACAGCGTTTGGATGTTTAAATTTGCTTCAATATAAATTTTAAATAACAAAATGATGCCAATGCGTTCGGTCAATAGTCAGATATGCGCGCTGGAGGAAAATGTGAAACTGTGCAGGCGACCAGCTTATCTCAGTGAATCTACCCAAGCTGAAAACAGTGCCGAAATGAAAAGAAAGGCGTGCAAAACGTGTAAGATTTACCACGCATCTTCTGGTCTGTTGAAAGAAATATGTGCGGAACTTATAGCGCCTCTTTAATAGTCGCGCCAGAGGCTGGCGACCGCATCCTGCGCTTTGCGGTCGCATGCTGCTTTTGGCTGTCGGCAGGGCCACCCTTGTGACACATTTCTGAGCGATTACTCGCCACAAAGGAATCCGACTTATTGCAAACCTTCTGAGATTTGTCGAAAGGGGGGAGCTTGTGTTAAAACGGAAAGGAAAACATTTATACACAGATAAAAAACATTAGCCTCGATTTTGATGCCATCACTATGCGGGTTCGGGGCTCTTATATCCGGACCTTTCGGTTGCTAGATGCAAGTGACTGCAAAATTCAACGATATGTGTTACTAAGCATAATTTGAAGCAGGTTTAAACATGTCGCAAATATTTTAACGCGTGGCTTTTTTACATTTAATTTTCATTTCAATCTGTAACAAAAACTGGGCTTATTTTTAAATTATGAAAAGTAGCCGAGGCATTATTTTTAATATCATGAGCACAAATACTTCGGTTTATATTTTATCTTTATATTGTAGCTTCAAGTTTCAAAAATTCGAAGCGAGTGACTGCATACAGATGTATCCGTCGTTTTTTGGATGTTTAACGCTTTTGCTCTTATTTGGATCGAAATACAGATTTTAACTATGATTTTAACTTTATTATTAAATCGTTTATATTGGACAGTGTCTGAATTCATCACGTCGTTGGATCGTTTTACTTTGGCTATACTATTTTTATATTAATATATATCTAAAGCCTGAAAGCACAGTAATATTTTAAAACTATCGGTACATATTATAACCCATTTGTGTGTTAGTTAATCTATGTAGCGACATATACAGAGCTATGGGGGTTAAATGAGATGGGGCATTACAGGACCTGCGTTTGACAGTGCCGGCACTATAGAGTTCCGTCAAAAGCCGTTCGTGTCAGCTGTCCCGTACGAGCAGAAGGTTTTGACAGGCGCCTTATCCGAAGCGTCCCAAGCCAGGAACTCAAAGTAAATGAGTGCCAGGTCTTAAGAGCAGATGTTATTAATTACAAGCTGTAATACATTAAATATGCATATTAATAGGATATATTAATTTCTGTATGATTTAGGCACATACACATGTTTATAGAAGCGTATAATTTTGTATCCGTAGAATCATATTTTAAAATTAATTTCAACTAAATAAAAGTGACAAAAGGTATGCCAAAGGAAAAAAACTACTTTGATAGTGCCTCGAGAATTATTTGAATTTTTATATTTAAGTAAAATAATAATAAAGCATATTACGAGTCTTCTGGAAAATGCGTTTTGATACTTTATCAGGACAAAAGAGCTGACGCAAATAATCTACTGTTTACCCGTTTGGACATGAATTACGAAACATTTTCCTTTTCTGCGAGGTCTACACAGTCATTTTTCTTCCCTCCAAGTTTTTATGGTAGCCCAAGGCTGTAAAACTAAGATGACCAAGAAGACAAAAATGCAAGATCAATACAGGAATTTAAAAAAATATTTTTAGATAATTCCATATAAAGATTCAACAACTAATTGGTAGAGATGTCACATGATTAAATAAACCTAACATTTAAATCTGAAATCCAATACAATTTAACTGAAAGGGAGCAAATAATATATGGAATCATTTCAGCATAATAAAAAATTTAGCCTAATACGTTAAATTAATTATATACGCATAATTTATATCGCAATAAGTTATATCTTTCAAAGTAATTCAATATTAGGTCTACTGTTATGTTTATTTAGCCGTATACATGTCTTGCGGCAGTTTATGGAGAGATATTAAATTATAGAAAAGTCATCGTGATTCATTCATGTAAAGAAAACTACAGTTTTACAAAAGAGACGGGAAACGAACTAGCAAATAATGCCGATATACCGGCGAAGAAATATCTGTGCATTTAAATTCACATTAATGTGTTGTTTCTTTGGCGCTCCAATACCACGCTCACAGCTGTCACGTGTTAAACATCTGCGAGGACTTAAACAGAAGCGATTATTTAAACACCCTGTTAAACCATGGAAACCTCTTAAACTATATTTGTGACAGAGATGGGTAATCACCCCCAATTTCAGTAATACCAGAACACTACCTGCTTACTGATGTTTTAATTAAAAGATGTTTACGACGGAAAGTTAGACGCAGGACATTTTTACGCGCCGAGTATAAAATACAGTAGACCAAATAAGGATTACTGGGAACATTTTTGGTTAATTGGTCAGCCATCGTCCAGGTCTTTGTGTACATATCGCTCCTCTGATTCCGCATCTCTTTGGTGATCTGACATAACAGCGACGATTCTGAATATGATCCCGCCTCGCCACCAGTCTTCCAGGTCTTGAACTCAGAGAGAAGAAAGATGCGTCTCTGAGCACCAGACGCTCCTTTTCAACATGCATCGCTTTGTGAACGTAATGGAAACCGTATGTCAGGAAATTTAAACTGATCTGCCAAATAAGAGCGTGTGCCGCCCTGCCAAAACTGTCTTCAAAATGTATACAAAACATTTCATTATATCGGCTCTAATTAGAGCCTGTGTCAACATGCGCGTCTGTTGTATTCCAAGTTATGATATATAAAAATTTGGGACTGAAGTGTGGATGTATAGTGTGACATGAAGTATCGCTGAAGTTCATTTTAAAAGTCCATCGAGATATAAACCTGAGCTAGCAACGTAAAAAATACAAGCTATTTTGACTATTCCAATATTTTAAGATGCTTAGATTTGCAAATATCATTACCCGATATTATTGTGATCCTGCTTCCAAAAATAAAGCTAGAACTGACGAATACTGTACTTTGAATTAGGAAAAGCTCTCATTAGCTACTGTACATTTTGTAAAATTATTTTGACCGACAGCCCGACTGATCTGCTGTAATACCTGCACGGAACAGGCTGCCATCATTGTCCTTCCGATTATGAAATAATCATTTAATCACATAGCACCTAGTTTAAAAGAAGAACATATGTTAATCAGCTGAAAGCTATTCTTTCTACAAGATTACACTGAAACTGGTAATTTATTTTAATCAATTCAACACTTAAAAGGTAACCTTGTTTTAAATTCATGTTACTTGGGGTTAGAATAAAGACGCGCCATCATATGTTTCTGGCACTATTGTTCAGCGTTTCTTGAGCACTAATTAATTTTTGCAGCGTCTCTATTCATTATCCAGCAGCACCGCGCCAAGGAAATAGTGCAAAGCGCGAAAGCAAATGGGACGTTTTTTTGTAAATATTCCTAAAGCCGGGACGCTTCTTGGGCACAAGGAAAAATTTCCTTTCTAATTAAAGGCGCGGTTTTGTTCGCCGTTGATCTCTCCGAATTTCTTTGTACTGGTCTCTATTTATTAGCTAGCAATGGGTGATATATTAAGAGAGGGTACGTGTCCTAATGGGCTCCCTTTCAATTAGGTGAATGGACTTAAACAGAGCCCAGTACAGGACCTGGACGCCCCAGAACTATTTAATCTCCACGACGGAACCAGTGAAAGTCATACACACATGCCTCCCAGGTATGTAGCCTGATGGATTAGGGCCTTTACGTTAATCTGATCCAGCCACCCTTTCCATATTGAATATATCGAAACATTTTAAGATTCACAGTTTGACCTCAAACTTAACTGCATCTAACTGTATACTCACAAATTAAGTTACTAATCTCAGTTGAAATGGAGGACCTGTTTTTTGATCTTGACCAAGATAATGCGTCAGATTTCGCATTCTGGGGACAAATGGACCCCAATTTCCAGTTTCAGTCCCAGCTGGACAGTTTGCTGTTTGACGGCACGACGGGGACCGAACAGCTGTCCCCTTGGTCCGGCTTCAGCGGCTCCCAATCGGTGTTCCCTGATGCGCAGCTGACCTTTGCCGACTTGGACTCGTACTCCCCGCAGCTGGGAGCCGGTGCTGAAGCGGACAGCTCCCCTGCGGACGAGCCCCACGAGGTCGCCCGACGCAGGCAGCGCCGCGCGGAGCCGCACCACCCATACAAGGTGCAGCGACATGCAGCAAACATCCGGGAGCGGAAGAGGATGCTGAACATCAACTCAGCTTTCGAGGAACTCCGGTGCCATGTGCCAACCTTCCCGTACGAGAAACGTCTCTCCAAGATAGACACTCTGAGGCTGGCCATCGCCTACATCGCCCTGCTGAGAGAGATACTCCTGTCCGGCTGCGATCCCAAGTCATACGTGGACGAATTCATGAAGAACGGGTACAAAAATAAAACAAATGCTGTATGGAACACAAGTGGTAAGTCACTTATTTTAGAATGCACGCAATAAAAACGGCAAAACCGACGTCCATTACAAAATGAAGTCTTCAACTGTTTGCTTGATATTGATTTCACTTCTCTGTTTTAGTATAAAAACCTCATTTGACGGCAGAATAATTTTGTATACATTTACGTGATGTACGTGATTTAAAATAAACAATGCAAATTTATCAAATTTCTGCTGCATGTCAATAATTACAGCTAAGATATACATTACTATGCACGTCTGGAATATATATCAACTGTTATACGCAAACTCATATATACACATAGTACCAGCGTTTAATGGAAGCGTAATCGTGTACACAACATGATGAATGTGCGTAATTTTATCCATTTTGTAAACTTCTCTAGAGATCATTTCCACAACAGGTGCAAAAATGACGCCATGAAACCTATCAGCTTCTACAAACTGTAAGGGACTGCTTTGCCAACAGCATGAATGAAGTTTACAGTGATCCCAATTTCAGCGTTTTAAGTGTGTTTTTTTCTACATTGTGGAAAACCTTTAAAAAATCTGGGTCATTGTGCCGAATCAATAAACGCCATATAGCCAAGCATTCAATTGATATGTTAACACGCAGGAGCCAATAAAACGCCTTTTAGAGCTGAGTGCTTTTGACGGCCATTGAAGTAATTTTTTAGCCGTGTCGGCGTAGAAAACATTTTGCGAACGCGAGCGCGGACTTCATTGTGTTCAAGTGTCACATTAAACTGCCATTTAACAAAAAAAATCATGTTTTGATTTATAATAGGCTATGGTAATATTACACAGCATCTCCTTATCTGATTGGTTGCCCGCTGTTCCTCTCTCACTTAAACAGGAGTTGCGGTCGCCCTTAAACAGTCTCTTTTGTTTACGTCCGTCATTCGTCTTATTTACAGCTGTCGCATGCTTGGTTTGTCAGACACAGTCCCTTTGCAGAGATTCAAGTGGTCTCCCGCTACTCAGTGCGTTTTCATTAATCAATTCCCCGGGTGCCTTACCGGGACGAGAGAGGGGGCCTCCTTCAATGCGCGAGTTGTTAAACGGTCATTAAAATTAATTCAGGGCTTTTGTGCCCGCTTCGTTCTGTCTCCCCGCTCACTTCAGATCTGACTGCCCGACTCTCATGGATAAAGTGGGATTAGCACACCATGGCAGGCTGGAGCACTGCTGGCAGTTGCATCCCCAACCACTTTGCGGGATCCCGTGGGGCCAGGGTGTCATCTGCAAGCTTCCCAGACTGCAGTACCTCAATGACTGTTTAAATTTAAACTCAATCCTCGTATTTGTGTTGTACCTGGTCTGAAAAGTGTTTCCCGCACTATGTGGTATTTGTTTGAGGATGGTGTTGAACTTCAGTCGCTTAATTGCGGATCTGCGTGCACTTTGTCACAGATTTAAAGGTATAATATTTATTTGTACAGGTATATTTAGGGTTTTTAATGAGACAATGACACTAGTTACAATCTCATTAAATGAAATGGATTTGAAATGTATTATTTATTATTTGTGTTTGGTTGTTTGTACCCCTACCAGTGCCATAAAACTTGACTTTTTAAATCCCTCCATCTGTCTCGCTCCTTTTTTCCTGGCTACACCTGGACAAGCTACAGCTTGATGAAGTTATTCCTTAACATATTTTAAAAGACGTCTTAACACAGTGGGATTAACGGCACTTTTTACAGCTTCGGCCCCCAGTGTGCACTTTTCATGACCACTGGAAGCTTCTGGGGGGAAGGTCAGGTGTTTCCAAGGTGCTGATGCACGAGTGAGGAATCCACTGGCAAGGCTGAGCATGCAGCTGTCCAGCTCTCAGTGCTGCGGCCCTCAGTAACAGCAGTGCTCACCTTTAGCTTAAGGACCCCGTTATGAAAATGCTTTTAGAACTTGTGGGACTGAAGAGGACAAACTGGAGGGGACAGATCCCAGGATGCGTATGAAGGGGGTAGACCCCAGGATGGTTATGGAGGGGACAGACCCCAGGATGGGTTTCGAGAGGATATACCCCAGGATGTGTATGGAGGAGACAGACCTCATGACAGGTATGGAGTGGACAGACCCCAGGATGGGCTTGGAGGGGACAGACCAGGATGGGTGTGGAGAGGACAGGGACAGGACAGGTGTGAGGAGACAGATCCCAGGATGGGTATCGAGAGGGTATACCCCAGGAAGAGTATGGAGGGGACAGACCCCAGGATGAGCTTGTAGGGGACAGATTAGGATGGGTATTGAGGCAACTGGCACAGGCCAGGTGTGAGGGACAGACCCCAGGATGGGTATTGAGAGCATAAACCCTAGGACAGGTATGGAGGGGACAGACCCCAGGATGGACATCGAGGTGACAGACCCCAGGACGGGTATGGAAGGGACAAGCCCCAGGATGGGCTTGTAGGGGACAGACCAGGATGGATGTGGAGGGGACAGGGACAGGACAGGTGTGAGGGGACAGATCTTGGATGGGTTTGTAGAGGGCAAATTGTGAACAGATGTAGCTGGGGCAAATAAAAGCACTGAGAACAGTGCCAGTCGAAGCCCATATGGTACCCTAGGCGTACAAAGTTGGTGCCCCCTCAGAAGATGGTGCTCTGGGTAGCTGCCTGTGTTACCTTATGTGTTGACTGGCACAGACTGATAGGACAAATTCCAACAATAGCAGCATTCGTAATGGCCGAAGATGCATTTCGCTGCCAAGAACGGAAACATATTTTGATGTTGACCTCCTCTGTGGTGGGCATTCACTGTACTGAAATTCTGAAATGTCAGGCTGCTTCCTCCACATTTTTTTTGTATTATTATTCTGCAGGTGTGAGATGTGAACTGCTAACAATCCTCAGTGGAAACGATTAAGAGCAGTGGCAGTCATTCATGGGGGGGGGGCATCGGGGGGGCACGGCACGCTGCTCTCCGGCAAACTGCGGCCCCCAAAAGTGGTGTCCCTGGGGTGACATGTTCCAAGATCTTTGATAGAGATGCCCACCCCCCTTGGAGATGCTGGTCCCATGACTTACTCTGCTGGCCACTCTGCAGATGCCACCAGCGAGGTCCCCGAATCCAACGGGTGTGATAATCCAATGCCCCCCCCCCCCCCGCCCCCACGAAGACCATAACACTGTGACACTGCCTCTGAAGCTTCAAGCTTCAAGTCCAGGGGTAGCCCATAGCAAAATATCACCTTGGGGCCCCACTGTCCAATTTTACGCATGATTTTACGTTTTTCAGGACCCCTATCAAGTGTTGCCCCCCCTGAATCTGCCAGGGCATCCTTCACCTGCAAGAAAACACAGATTTGCACATAATAACTAATTAAATTACTAATTAAAGACTAATAATCACTACCTAAAAACTATTTAATAGCTAAATCTTTATTGTGCAAAATACAGTGCAGAATACATTTATTGCACAAAATTCAATTAGTGAAAAATAATCAGTAAAAAGATGTGGAAAAAATACAAATTAATGAATGGTTCTGTCCATTCAGGGAGAAGACTGTACCTGTAGTGTGTACAGGTTGCACTCAGCGGAAATGCAGACTAAGGGAGGCTGAAAATAAATGCGGACAGAAAATGACACTGAGGTATTGGCTTGGCTCAGAATAGCTTTGGCTTGATTTTCTTGAGCCTATGTGTCTTGCAGTGTTTAAACAAAATCACTTATGCTGCCGCTGTTTTTAATTCAATCATCAGGCGCAGCTGTGGGCCTCATGGTTGGCAATGGATACTGGAAGTAATAATGACGACCTTAGTAATACCGCTTCGCGGCGCAAATTGACCATTGCTTCCCTCTAGTGGAAGATATTATTCCAGCTTTAATTTGTCAAATCCTCAAGGAGCACCACCCACCTTTATATATTTTTTCTCGAGAAATTTAATACAGGAACAGATTGGAACAATATGTTCAACTGAAACTGAACTAAATATAGAAACTAAACTACACTCACTACCTTATCCTTCTCTATGGAGTACTCATACAATAGCTGGCTCAGGTTCAATATTCTTCCAAAAATCTATTCGTATTTGCAACACCGCGTTTGCAATCCGGAGAAACTTTAATTGGTATTTATGAAAAGGTTCTGAACTAATATATTAGGCATATGTTATATATATTAGGCCTCTTGAATCTTAGGTCTTGATGAATCTGTATTTGATCAAAGTTCACGGTTAATTAATTAATTCCGCACAAATAATGGATGACCATGAAGAAGGGTTGAGCCAGAGGTAAATGGAATTAAATTTTAGCTTTACAAAAGTTATCAAACTACAGCATGACATTAACCAAAGCGTTTTCTTTGAAATTATCGAAATCCCGCGATTTCTTCATTGTGCAATTAAATCATAAGTTAATCATTTAAGAGCACAGCTGGACGAAAATGCAGCAAACACCGCACTCCACCAGGCTTGCAATTCGACACGCGCCGGTTACACGGAACTGCAATACATAAAATGTATAAATGTACCATTATTAAAACATGTGTATTCTTCAGATGACGCTTAAATTTTTTTGTAGACGACAGAGGAAATATCTTTCCCCATCGGTCGGTGTTTATCATACGTATGCGTCTCAGAGCGACAGTCTGTCAATAAGGCCGAGATTGCTGTACCTCAGTTGGTTTCCCCCAAGATCAAGGCATCCGATCGCGGCGTCGGCCATAAATTCGGTGGATTTACGAGCGCCGTTTTGGGAAATGCGCACCTGTGCGTTTCATTGCGTTACCCGCAAACATGTGCGCTGTGCTTCTGCACCTGCGCCTCCGTGTCTCCGTCTAGCTCATGGCCTCAGTGCAGTATGAATACCATCCATCCATCCATTTTCCAAACCATTACCTTGAAAACGGAATTTTTAGGATATCTGGTATCCGAAACACCTCGAAGTGAAGGGATTAAATGTAACATACTGCCTAAAGAAAAAAAGTGCATCTGGATTGCAGAATTGGTGAAGATTCCAAGAAAATGCAGTTCATTGTACAAGGGGCCGCTGAGGAAACCGTACAAATGGTACGATCGAGCAGCTTATACCTACAATTTTGGGGTGTTTTAAGTGCGCAGTAAGACATCAGAAAATGAAACACGTGAAATCGTACGTGCACGGAATCTGATCCCATTTTGGTCCAATAATGATTTCATGAAATGTCTGAGTTATTTCCGTACCAAATTCCGTACCAGCAGAAACACACTGCACCGCACGGCACAGGTGTCTACAGGGAGGAATGAGTCAGACGCACGGGCCCTGCCACTGTTTATTGGTGTAAATGTGAAATATGACTGGAATGAACTTGCTTATAACACGGTCAGTTGTGTAGCGGACTTTAGTGAGACGGACTGGAAGGTTTCCTTAAAGGCGACATCCGCTGCCGGGAGAATCGTGCCCTCATCGTGAGACTGGTCGTTTATCCACGATTATCTTGGTTTAACCTGGTTAAATCTGTGCTAAATATATATATAACACATTTTATAAAAATGATAATGTATATTTTCTAGTGAATATGTGTTTAAAGAAATTACTTATACCGTAAATACTATAATATATCAAAAACTTCCAGAGACCGCAGGCAGACACTAGCTGATGAGTAAAATGCCTAATCACCTGCTTTTCTCATCATCGTGCTTCCCCCAAAGCTTTGGTTTGCCCCCGCAGCTAATAGCTCATATTAGTGTGAGGGAAATATATTGTTGCCTTTGCAGTACATTTTTGGAATGCTGATGTTGCAGCACAGTGGGGAATCCCGATCCGAAGCATTCCCAGACCACAGCTGGGATTTCCAGCCATTTCCTCCTGTATTGAAGTCATGGCTCTCTCTGTGCCCACCACAACCACACTCACCAAAGAGTCTAAATAAACACGGTTGACAAGCAGTCCCAGGCCATGGAGACAAGAGAGCGGGCTGGGGGCCACTGCCGTGAGGGGAGGTGCCGGCATTCCAGCACAGCAGCAAGGAGTAAGTGGACACAGGAAATGGGCTTTGCTGGTCATCAGACTCGCATTTTCAGATTGAATGGGATGGTGTTGGAGTTCTGGCTGATTTCTTGTAATCGGACCTCTGAGGATGAGTTTCTTGATTCATACTAATAAGTCTCACGGGGCTGCTTCTGGAAGCCTGTGGCGAAAGACGAGTCAGATCTGTGAAGGCACACTGCAGCGTGTTGGTGTTTAGCTGTTAGTCCGTCCTCTACTTTCCTGATAGTACTTTCTAAATCAGTGCTAAAGTAAGGTCTGAGTCGTGCTGATTTTCCAGCCGTCCTTCACCTGTGAGCCGGGTGTAAAGTCTTTGGCCAGTCAGAGTCAGTAATGACAACATGGCCTGGATTTGGAATCAAGGTCCCAGAGTTGAATAGCCCTGTTCTAGATCAACATCAATGGCTGTTGCTAAACATTCTTGGACCAAGCCAGTACATTTTTTGTCTTAGAGCCTTATAGATTATACATTCTCTTATTTAGCAGAGGCTTTTAGCTGAAGAAATGCAAAGATGACAAGGCCGGGCCAGCCAGTTCCTGGAGCAGTTGGGGGTTAGCGGTGAGATCCCTGAAGACCGAACTGAAGACCTTCCACTCACAAGCACAGCATCCTAACCCACTGAGCCACACGCTGCCCTCAAATATCTACATACATGCATCTCAGACAGTTCAGATACCCCCCCACGGCAGCTAATGGTGTTGAAGTCTCTCAGGAGGTGGATGACATGTGGGTTTCACAGTTTACTGCAAATGTCACCTCCGTGTTTATGCCGGTCTCACCCCTGCCCCTCCTCCCCCACGCCTCTCCAATTAGCCGAACAAACAGGCTGTGTTAGCCCAGGACCCCTTCTCTGAATCTGGCCACCCATCCCTGGGCATGGAGAACTGGATGGTGCGTGTGGCTAACCTTAGCACCAGGCCAACAAGAGCTGCTCTAATTGCACTCCTGTGTTTGCGGTCTGTACAGACCTTGACCCCCCACTGGCTACAGGAGCCACGGTCGCTTGTTCATGCATTTGCTTAATTAATTTGCCCCGTTGACATGGCCTGTTTATTGCAACTAGATTTTTGCCAGATTCTAGAAATTGTAAACAGAGCTGCTATGACCATAGATACTCTGCGGTAACTAGCTTTTAAATATACATTTTAAGGAAGCAAATCTGGATGTTTTCTTCATGTCAGTCTTTCTACTACAGTTGGTGTGTCGTGAGACATCCTGAATTCTGCTTTTCAACCTGTGAGGATGAATGATGCTCATGTAGACATGAACATAAATAAAGAACCTTTTCAGGCCATCCCCCATGGATTACTCTTTACATGTGCACCCCCAGAAGCTGTTGGGGGGTGGGGGGGGGGGCTCAAGGCAGGGAATAACCCAGGACGAGGCACCAACCCATCGCAGAGCATGACACCATTCACACACATAGACATCTATGGACAATTTGGCAAGTGCAATTCACCAGGATAGGCTCTGGACCCCTGCAACCCTGCAAAGGACAAGAGGACTTGGACTATGGGTGGGCAGATGTGCACCCCCTTGTCTATCCGCCATGGGTGCCGCATCCATGCTCAGTGAAAAATGGCAGCGTCCTGGTGTCGCCCCAACTAAGGTCTCGGTGGGACCCAGAGTGTGTGAAATCTGCATCACATTAAAGAAACGGAACACTTCAAGGTGCTGCAAATTCCCCAGTGAAACTTGTGCGAATTCCTACAACTGAATTTCAGGAGCTCCTCGTCAATGGAACATTGAGAATACATTAATGTAGCTGTTCTAAGCCAGAACCCTTAAGATAGCAGAAGAGAACAGTACTTGGTCCCAGTCGCCTTTTCGAATTTGCACTCCCAGTGATTTGTTGGTACTGCTTCACACATTAGGGCACCTGTTACAATAAGCACCTTCCTCTAGCAATCAACCACATCACACCACCAGCTTATAAACTGCACAAATGCCATCATATGAAATGACGATGGCATTCAATTAGCTACCCAGTTTCAGTTCTACCTCCAGTGTTTTGGACATCATAAGGGCTTCATTCTTTCTGCTTGCCCCTCGAAAGCACTTTCGTGCTGGAACTTTCTGAGGTTGGAGGTGTCAACAGACAGGTAGCATTAGCAAACAGCAGCCTTAGTGAGGGATGTGTTTACCCGGCTGCTTCTTCTCCAGACCTCACGTTGGTGCCGATTCCCGGGGTCGCGGGGCAAACAGCTTGTTTGCGCTTGGCGGCTTGGTGGGACAACACAGGACAGGCTTTGTGACAGTCACGAAAATAGCCATAGTGCCACCATGAGAGGTTTAGTGATGAGATGGATTAAAGAAGTGAAGCAGGAGGAAGAGGAAGAAACAACAGAGGCTTGTGGAAGTGCTACTATGTCAGGGTAGGGCATGAAAATAGCAGCATCTCTCTCAGTCACCGTGGTAACCCTTCCATACACTGGTACACCTTGGATTTTTCAGTTCCTTGACATACTTGTGTCTCTCTCTGACAAAGGCGTTGAACTTCAGATCCTCTGCCATGTGGACACACACACACATTGGAATGATTTCTCATGATAAAATTTCAGATCCTCTGCCAGGTCCATCATAACCATCTTTCACAATCACCATTATATATCTTGTCACTTCTTTAGGCCTAATCGCTCTGCTCATACAAACCCAATCAAACTGATTCCAAAGCTGTGATTTTTTTTCTTTTTGCAAACGCTTATTAAAAATTGAACCTTGGCTGTAAATTAGGCTTCTTCGTGCTGACAGCCCCCTCTTTCGCTTGTTATTTCTTTTAGTCTCAAATCAACCTTGAAACGGCCTGCCAACTGGTATGTCAGCTCCGAGAGGATCGCTGCTCATTACAGATTCCTATTGCATGTGGACCTGATTTGGACGTGTCAGAGACGAACAGGAACCCGCGCTGAATTACAGCCCCGCTCAACTTTGATCTAGCGCGAGTCTCCTCCGAGGCTCTCAGGCGAGATCTGCCCCCCCCAGCCCGGACCGTGAAATAACCGCGCGGTGCGACTTACCGCGTTGGGCACTCAGATCTTACCTGCCCCAGAACCATCTGCGAAATGAAAGCAATTATCAATATGCAAGATGAGGGGGCGATATTTATCCACAATGTCAATGTAATGCTTTCTTTATTAGGAATCCAAAAAAGCATGGCCGATGGAACGCTACTGTTATTATTATGATAATTGTTTTTATTATTATTAGTAGTAGTAGTTCTTGTTGTTGTTGTTGTAATAGTAGGACATCAAATAAACATGCATGCGTATTGAAATTTTGCATAAAACACCTTCTAGAGAAGTTACACAGAAGAGGGGACTCGCGACTAGAAACAAGGGGCCGGGGGTCAGCCCATGACGTCGGGGAACGGGCGCGTGAATCTGTGTGCGCGTTCGTGTTTGTATGCCTCCGTGGTGCTGGTACCTTACGAAGGAATTTGCTTAGGAAGAATGCATCACATCACAGAATTGTTTAAAGTATAGCAACGAACAAAACCACCAGAATTAAGCTATTTATACAATCTTGTCGTTTCTGATTGGCATATGTCAGGCTGAGAGATGTATTCTAACATTTATTATTGAATCCTTAGTTAAAGAAAGAATTCTCCCCTCCCGGTTTCCATTTCATTTGTAATGCTGTATCATCTTTTGGTATAATAACATATTTTCTAAACATCTTTAGGTGGGAAATATTCAAAGGAAACCAAGTTTATAAAATATGATCTCGTTTCAAAGGTGGAGTGTTAGTCTTCAGACTGGAAAAAGAACAATTAAAAATGTAGGCCTATTCTTCAGCTCGATACTGTTTCTTCAGCTCATGATCGCTTTTTGTTTATTCGTGCCATAAAATAAACAGTTAGTAACCGATGGATGTTCATATGGACAGCTGTGTAGTATATTCAGATAATTATATAAGTAAAGTTACATTTTGCTGAATTGCTTCTACCCGATCAGAAAACTAAATGACCAAGGTTGACAATTAAAATAACTTACTCCTGCAATGTTAAAAATGCAAATAAATAAATAAATTCAGTTGTCCTTTACATGGACCGATATGTGTACGTATTTTTCTGTGATTAATCAACTCAACTTTACTAACAAAGAAAAAAAAAAAACTATCAGGAGTAGAAGACGCGGAATTTAAAAATATAAGTGTAAGCGCGCTCCGATTAAACAGGAACTCCAGCTGACAAGGGGATCAGAGAAACTGGCGTCGTATAATTCAGACCGTAATAAGAGCCACCTGTGCCGTGCAGTACGTAGAAAACATGACATCATATATCAAGAGGTAGAAGCTTGACAAAACACGTGTGTTTGTGCACCGGGGGCCTCTGTGGAAACATTAGAGGCTTTCGGTTAGCTTAACTCCTTCCTGTTTTAGTTTTACAATATGGACATTGACGGTTGGGGAAGTACACGTTGACTTTTTATTTGGCTAAAAAAGGTAAACTTTTAACATAAGACCGCTTGTTCATTGAAGAAAGAGCGTTTTATTTTTGTCAAAATTAAATTTCAGACATAATAAAAGACTGCGTAGGCCTACTCGTGCATCACTTATTTTTTAGAATATAAAAAATCCGGGATACAATGAAATATCCGAAACATGTACTTTATCATGCAACCATCGAATGATGTAGGCTATCCCATTTAGAATTCGGGCTTATTTCATATAATTCTATGTATATAATGTATATCACCGTATAAATATGAATTGCATCCACTAGACGTTCAGTTAGCATGCGCCTTTGAAAAATACCAACAGACAGTTAAATGCAACAGGTAGTTTACTTACATGAAACTTTTTTTCCCTCTGGGTTATGTGTGTTTAAAAAAATAGCGATTCGCTTATTAATTTGGCCAATTAATCGTAAAAAAATAAATACTTATTATTGGCCTACTAATTAACTGCCTAAAGTATTTAATAAATAAGCATACTATTACATCAAAGGGGTTACGATGTAGTTATTATAAATAAATAATTTTGTTTAAATGTAATTTAAAACTGGTCCCTCCTGTCTATTGGTGGGCCAATCAGATTTCTTTGCTTCCACCCCCTCCGTACAGACATGTATTTAGCATCTGAAACTGGGATAAAGTTTCCAAAGAAATTAAGCAAAAAAACTTCCTGCGGGAGGAAAAGCCGTGCCAAAGTACTCCTTCGGTACAAAGTGGCATATTCCGATCGTTCCACTAAGGGTAAGAAAAGAGAGAAAGAGACTTCATCGGACGCAGTCTTTCTGAAGAGGATATCGTTTTCAGCAACGGATTTTAAGGTGGAGGACGCTGTTTTGTCTATGTCCTCTCATTTCTTTAAAAAAGAAATGGAAGAGAGCTCAAGTTCTCCCGTATCCCCAGTGGATAGCGTAGTGACCAGCGAGGAGGAGCTGGACAGGCAGCAGAAGCGGTTTGGGAGGAAGAGGACGCACAGTAAGAAGCCGAGCGAAGACGGCAGCCCGGGCTCCGTCAAGCGGGGCAAGAAGCCCAGTCCCAGCAGCACGCAGTCCTACGAGGAGCTGCAGAACCAGAGGGTCCTGGCCAACGTCCGGGAGAGGCAAAGGACACAGTCGCTGAACGAGGCGTTCGCTTCTCTGCGGAAGATCATCCCCACGCTGCCCTCGGATAAATTGAGCAAAATTCAGACGCTCAAGCTAGCGTCTAGATACATTGACTTTCTTTATCAGGTGCTACAGAGTGACGAGATGGATAACAAGATGTCCAGCTGCAGCTACGTCGCCCACGAAAGACTGAGTTACGCTTTTTCCGTGTGGCGGATGGAAGGCGCCTGGTCCATGTCTGCGTCCCATTAGTAGCGAAGGTGCTCAGGAATGCCAGAGGGGTAGGTATCAGCGTGGGTCAGGGCTAATTCATAACCTCAGGCTATAGCAGTTAGACAAGAATAATTACAGGACAGTACCGAAAGCAACAAATTAAGTGATGTGTTTATCACATATTATGGATTTGGTTTTAATGCCGGTGTTGGTATTACTCTGATAAATGGTATTAGCACATTGTCTGTAGGAATATAATGCGAATTACATTATAAGAACATTGATTTTTCTGACGAATGACTGCAGCGCAAATACGGCGTAAGGAGTAATACGATACATTTTGGGAACACAAACGGTTACTTTGATACAGTTCAATAAGATGGTTTATTGTTATTATTGTTGTTGTTGTTTTCGTCGTCGTTTAGTGCTACGTCACAAGTTCCGTTACAATTACAAAATTCCTTCCGTTTTAAATTTTGTGGCCAGAATAGGTTATAGTTTCATTTTCTTTGACATGCAGCCTGATACAGTTGAACAGTTACATCATGGTTCGTTACCAAGTCAATATACAAAACCATACTAGTAAGGGTAATCGTAAGGTGATTTCTGTTGTAATCATTTGGCATACGGTTAACTGTCCATGTGACGGACATAAAAAGTTCACTAATCGTCATAAAATACACCCAAAGCCCATGTGAAGTATAATGAGGTAAAATGTAACAAATAACAGTGTGTTTCGTGTAATTACAAATAAATCTAGATTCATATTCATATTAGGCCTAAGTAAATGAAAATATCAGGTACTCAAGGCTTGATATCACAGAATAAGCAGCCCTCTGGAAGTTCTCATTAAAAAAATGCCGTGAATCTGCCGCAATAAAATGTGGCTTCAAAAGACTTGCAGGCTCAAATATTTTCCAGGCAGTAATATGACAGTTCTGAAATATATAGATTTTGTGGTGAATTTTAGGGGATAATCCTCACTGATGTCTATTTCTAACCGGATTTAGGGAAACTACAGTTCATGGGAGAAACATGGACTGTATCGAGAGGCATTAACCACGAATTGTCCCTCATGCATAATTTGGTTTGCTAATGAAACGTTTTCCTGTGTGCGGACCGCAGGAATGGACGCCCTTTAGATATAGGAAAAAGTCTTAACCAGCGTTTGATTACAGAGGTGCATGCAAAGCACCGCTGGCCTGTTGTCAAGAGAGCTTTAGCGTTTTGGAAGCCCCTTGGCGCACTTTATTACAACCAGTAGTCACTATCAGCAACAAAGTGTCTTTTAAAACCTGCGCTCTGCATTATCTGATGATATTCATTCAGTCTGAGCTACGTCATTTCTTTTTATTGAAAATAGAACTTAGAAATCTGAGCTCGCCATAAAAATGATTTAAAGTAAGCAGTTTCGACTTCGGTTTTCCTGATCAAAACATTAATACTAGTTTGAAACACGTCAGTAGATAATTACATCTGGATAAAAAAAATCAGAGGAATTGCAATGGTCGTTTGGTTTAATCAGACCTCAGTTCTGTAAGAGTATGAGATTTATCTCTTAAGAAATCTAAAGGCCTGCTACCGTTACACATTAAAGTAACAGGCCCAGGGCGCGGCCTTTTCTACTCACCAAAACCGAACCAAAAATCCAGTCGTCCTAGACGGAACAACTCAACGTGAATGTAATTGTATCTCATCCCACTAAAACAAATACACAGCAGTTTGATTTAGTCTCAGGAGAGCGCCCTGTTTTTCTTGACCCCTACACAACACTGCTCATCAGCGTGGCTTTGATGCCGTGTGAGCCATCCGGTTATTCGGCGAGGGAAAATAAACAGCACGATGCTGATTTACATTAAACGCATCTGAAGGTGGTCCGAGACAATGCATTGGATCATATACTCCTTTGGGAACGAAAGCTTATTCTTTAATAGCGCAATTAAGAAAATTGCCCTCGTTTAAAAACGGAGAACTTCTGTTACTACCATGGAATAATAAATCAGACAAAATCTGATTAGGTTACTTGTTTCATAATTGGCTTTTATTTGGGAATTTTTTATGAGTTAAATCATTTTTATTAGTTAAATCATTATAAAAACAAATAAGATATGACAAATGAAAAACAAAATGAAATATTTACATACAACCTGAACAGAAGTTCGTCATATTGGATATGGAATATGTCGTTCTGTTGGGCTTTATGTTTGTGATGGTTTCCATGACTAATTATAAGACTATTCGTTTTAGATATACCGTTGCGTTATATTGACTCGATATTTTTGGGTTATAAATTACCCATGGATTTCTTGTTGTTCGTCGTATTTTTGCACCTTTATATTGGCCTGTATGTCAAATGAGTAATTCAAACGTAACATATCTTATATTCGCCTTATATCGGGATATGCAAAGTTTCTGTGTAACTTCAATGTATTAAGCAAGTGTGACAAAAATAATTAGGGCCCAGATTATTCTAACTGCTATATTCGCTGCCATTCAAGACAGGCCTATTCAAGCTTACATAACTCAAGAGTAAAACTGCGTAACATGCATAGTACGAAACTGACACTTAGGCCTACCCCAGCCATAAAATTATTCATTGTGACGAAGATATTAAAAAGATGGGGACACAATTCGACAAACCGATTTACGGATTTCCTCCTTTTCTACCCGCAGACTGTTTACTGCAAAATCTGAAGACAACGGATTAATATTCAAGAACCAAAGAACCTCAAGGACATGTTGGAGAGACGCGCTGTGCCCTCGCCCTGCTCTGGACATTCATGGGACAATCCTGAGAGAGCAACCGAGCACATTCGTGGATCTGCAAGAGAAAATTTGAATTTCTCCCCTTCCGTCACAGACAGTAATTAAATGTATTCACATTATATTGTGCTGCCACACAGATTCCGCCCTAATCGGTGTTATCCGTTATAGAAAGGTATATGATTTTTTCAGGAATTGATCCCCTTTTTTTCTTCGAAAAGTCTTATTCGCATCCGTTTGTCTTTAATTATATATAAATGTTTTAATAAAATTGTACATACATGTAGGTATCATGCAGCTTTTAAAGGGACGAATGCAATTTAGATCGAAATATTTGACCTATACGCGAAATACATTTCCTCCAACATTACTTCCTTATTCAATCCAATGTACATGTTTTCTAATTTATTAAAGCAAATATTTTTAAACAAACCAAAGCAGTGAATTGATTTATATAGTATATAAAATTAACTAGTGAACGATGCTTTATACTACTTTCTATTCTGATCTTAATAGTATAGCTACGGTATACTACGGCCTTTCGACTTGGTTTAACGGGCGTGGTGGTTGGTGGTGCTGAGGGTGGAGGCGTGTGGACAAAATCGACGATGCCTCTGGACTACATGCAATTACAGTTGTGAATGTTTAGCAGGCAGATGCAAGCGGTCTGGCAATTATTCAAATATCATGTACCGGCATTTTGTGACGGTGAAACACACTATTAAAGATAAAAATAAAATGGAAAGTCTTATTGTGCCTGAATATTTGAAGTGCAGGTCGTGGCTTTTATCCTTATCAGGAAAGTGGTCGATTGTTTGTTTTCAATGCGTAAAATCACACATGGGGCACATTTTGGAAAATGGTACA
This sequence comes from Mormyrops attenuatus, assembly GCA_026777985.1. Taxonomy (NCBI): domain Eukaryota; kingdom Metazoa; phylum Chordata; class Actinopteri; order Osteoglossiformes; family Mormyridae; genus Mormyrops; species Mormyrops attenuatus. The sequence goes on from JAODKC010000038.1 coordinate 7,634,957, forward strand.
TCCTATGCCTCCTGATAGTAACAAAAGATGCCGTTAGCTACATGGCAGACCCTGCTTGATGCTTTTCTTTTGTTGTTAGAACACGCATACGCCGTTATAAAATCGTAGAAGGCCGTAGTGGTTCGAGATAGACTTTTTATTCAGATTTGGGAGGGGTGGGTCTTTAAACGGGGAAATGAACCGGGGAAACCACAAACACCCCGATTTTACTCGGCGAGCCTTTACCGGGCCATATCAGCTTTCTGATCGGTTCAAACATAGCAATGACTTTTTATTGTTATTATTAAAAAACAACAACAAAATAGCTTTCTTCTTGGCAGTGGGATACTACATTTTCGATGTAACAAAAAAAGGAAATACTTTCATTGGAGAAAGTGGACACGTGTGCGCGGCTTTAAATGAATGTTTTTATGGCGACGCAGTTATAATAGTAACGTAAGCGGCGGGAGCAGAGGCCGCGATGTTACGGTCAGCTTTAATGAAGACGAATGTCCAATTCGCCGTCCATGCAGATAAGAGGTGGGATTTCTTGGCAAAGGAGCCTGGAATCTGGGAGGAAACACCTGTGCCTAAGATTTACAAGTCTTTTAATATCGTCAGTGTTCCGATCTAGGTGATGTGGGACTGCCGACATGCTGCTCCCTCCCCGCATTTCCCTCGGCGCTTGTTTTACTCTCCGCGACAGGCGGACACACCAGCTTTCACATCACAAATGCTTGTCGGCCAGAAAGATCACGCTGTTAAACACGACTCCACCTGTCCTCGGAGCACGCAGCAGACAGTCCCTAGTAGCCTATAATTCTGCTAAATATAGTGTCTTTCCCTGCAATCGGGTTCACCGCGTTAACACGGGGGTACCAGTCATATATTTGATATTTTTAATTGGAAAATTGTATTCTGATATTCAGGCTATCCCATTGCTAATGTCCAATATTCCTGTTTCTTATGTTACAGATTTCTGTTATTTAGGCATTATTTTTGATTAAACTGGTGGCACAATAACACTGACACAACAACACTTACATAATACATAATAAATAGTCTAAAAAGTAGAATATATTTTCCAACAGACCTAGGTACTAGGCTATTTTGTGTTCTCAAACTCCAAGTTGGTATGACGGTCACACGTTGACGTCAAGTTTCAATGTAATAACCTAATATTTCTCTCTAATGTAATAATAAATTATACGTAGAAATATAAGCCCATATATGAACCAGTTAAATTGGGATGTGGGGGGGGTCTTACTAAAATAGACCGACTAATAATTTTACCTATAAAAAAAGTCCATCCGTCCTACACGGAACACGGAAGTGTCACTGAAGCGTGTTCTTCATCGATAAATGCGAATATACAGAGTTAGATTAATCCGGATGCACTGTAATTGAAGAATAGCACCGATTTTGATAGTGACTCGTTATTTCAGTGAATCCAGTCCCTGCTCTCTATCTACGGGCCAAAGCGATCTTAAAGGGATTTGGGCTACGGCTACGCTGTTGTACTGACGACAGATGTTTCCCGTAAAAAGACGGAAAAAGCTACAAAATTTTAATTTGCAGTAAAAGGGATAAAGCGAGGGTTCATACCTTACTCGCCTCAAATAGATTTACTTCTTTGAGGACTTTTATTTAAAGCTGAAGTTTCGAACAATTTGACTGAGGTGATTTGAGGTTATTTTTTTCCCAAATGAAAAGCCTAAAAAAAAAACTGCCAGCGCTTCGGCTCCGCCGACTTTGCATGGTTTCTAAGGCACATGGAGAGAATCACACTTAATTTTAGGCTTAACCTTCCCCACCACAGCCATTTATCGGACTGGGTGCAGAGGAAAAGAGAGTGATTTCCTATTCCAAAACCCCTAAAACCAAGTTAAGCTGAAGTGTTAGGCTTACAGACAGGTGGATCTATTTTAATCATCTGTACCCACGTCGGAAAGTCAGTGTACCAAACGGGACAATGTTACACCTTCCACAGGTTCCCTAACATAAGCGCATCTTTTTAATTTGGCCGGACAGCATAATGATACCATAAATGTTTTCGGAGAGGTCAGAACCGGCCACCACATGTACCCCCGTTACATCTAAAGAAAGAAAAAAACAAATAAAACGTGATCATCTTTTGGGCCGAAAAGCAATGTCTTTCTGTTTAATTGCTTCTGTAGGGTCAAGAGCATAAACTCTACAAATGGCCAGGGGCATTAGGAACCCCCAATATTTAATGTGGATTCACCCCTTCCCACCAATAAAAATGCCTTTGCATTTAAATTTAGTTTAGTCCCTCCAATAGGCCTATCAAACACTCTCTTGTACTGGGGCGAATGGCAGCCGGTGAGGCGTTTTGCTTTATGGAACCATGCAAAATGTGATTTATTCTTTGCAAGGACAACTAATTTTAAATTCCCGTCCACCCGTCCCTCCTTATCCTGGTCAGAGTGCTATCCCATACAGAGCGCATGCCGGGGGGGGGGACACATACGCATATAAACCTGTACTCATATCCTTGTGGGGACCGTCCATTCATTTCTATGGGCAAAACCCGAATCCCAACATGACAACCTTAGCCCATTTTTAGTTTTGTGATTGCAGTCACAGATTTTTATACAATTAAATTTCCCCTTGTGGGGACCGAACAAATGGTCCCCACAATGTCAAAATAAGTTTTTATCACATTGTGGGGACATTTGGTCCCCACAATTTGATGTATACCTGGACCACACTCAAATACACACACTAGCACTGTGTCACCGGATTTAAAAGTCTTCCACTTAAATATTAAATTCGCCATATTTATGCATGTGGCATAGGGGAAGGAGAGTTTTGGACCGGCCGGATCTCAAAGTCACGTAAGGACAGCAAAAACAGATTGTACGACTCAGCGATTGCATGTCCGGGTGTTGCATTGTCTTTCGGTTCTGTAAAACATAAAACATCAATAGCATTGCCTCGCAACTGTTTATGCTAAGTCTGATTAGCCCTGGCTTTGACAAAATCAGATATAAATACCCCCTGTGTTATTCCCCACTGTTATAAACAGGTGTCGGGATATCTTTGCAGCCGCAGTGTTTACAGCATATACATGTGAAGTCACTTTGAATAACAAATAAATAAAAAAGGAGCATTTCAGCAACATTCTTCAAAAAGCCGGACTGTTGAGCTTTGCGGATAAATAAATTTACTTAGCCCCAAGCATGTACTTTGATGTTACGTAAAAGGGGTTCAAATGAAAAGATGAAATTAGTGCATTGGCAAGGAATTAATCTGCTAATAGAATTCGTAGATTTCTGGCGATTCAGATGGAGAGTGTTTATTCTCCTGCTGAAGGACAGTGTTAGTAGGCAGATGTTTGGCCACCGCAACTCAGTATCTGCAGCATTCTTGCATATTACATTCAGCTTGTTTTATTTTTTTTTTGCCTTAATATAGGCCTTCTGACACCATACTTTTGATGTTGGTCTTTGTGGATCCTGTATTAGAATCGGTATCTGTAGTCGTACTCTGAGCATTTAATTTGAAAAGGCTGCAGTATCTGTTATATAATGCACACAGTGCTGACAGAACTTGTTAGTTCAGTTATGATTTAACAGTGCCTATATGACACAGATATTCCCGATGATGTTGCTTTTGCTAGACAGGCGTAGCTAGGAGCTAGCTGGGTGCTGTAAGCTACTCCCCGGGTAGCATTAGCCGGAGACCAAAGGTGGATTTGGGAGGACTGCTTTCAGGAGGCACTCTGACCTGGAAGGCTTCCCTCAGCCGCTGCCAGCCTGTCTGGCTTCTACGGCTGTTGGACCGTGGTTTCATAGCACCTGGTCCTTGCAACTCCTCCTCCTCCCAAAAACCTCTGTTGTCCAGGTGCCTGAAGTCCCCCCCCAATCACAGAGAAATTTCCGCAGCTCCTCAGGGGGGCGGTTAAATGGGAAAACGGAGTCTAACATAGTGGGCCGGTGCAGAAGGTGGCTGTGATAGACAGCGGAAGGATGCGGGCCAGCCAGGGAAAGCTGCCACGGCGGCGGTGCAGATTTCCAGGAAGCGGCCGCACGTCATGTTCACGCATACATTTCGTGAGCTCCTCCGACACCTGGATTTTCCACCAGTATAAGTGGTTTTTTGTTCAGCTTCCAGAGTGTCATAAGACACAGCCCTACCCATCTCCGGGGTTCTGCCCAGTGCATCCAGCTTGCCCAGCAGCACATCACATGTGGCTGCCTGGTTATCCAGGTCATTCGTATATAGTCGTCATGGTTTTTAAATATGCATATCTCTACAGTTATTATAATCAAATACATGCACGGATGCAAAAACAAAGTATTGTACACACGCCAGTGGAGACAGAAATATTAAACAGAACGACAACTTCCCGCCCCCCACTATATGCTGATTAGTACCAGCCTTACACATGAGTTTGTTGCTTTCCCTTCTCACTGAAATCTGATCTGGCTTCAGTAAGGACCACATAGTGACATGTTGGCAAGATAGCCCACTTTTCTCTTCATTAGCAGACGGGTCATGCAGGGTCACGGGGGCAGAGGGGGTTTATATGTCCAGGAAAGCAGTAGCTTGTTCTTTCCCTTTCCATCACACAGAGTGCCTGCCAAGTTCATCACCTCCCTGCTTCTATACCTGGAGTTTTTGACCTTGTTTATTTTGATTTACCAGACGGCTCAGCTCAATGCGACTTAACGTTTGCTGTTGCTGTTGACCCGGCTGGGTGTTAGCACAGCTGGATGATTTACTGAAGCTATTATCTTTTAGTAGATTTCTCAAGGTTACAAGACTGGCAGCCGCCCCCCCCGCCAGGATGTGGTCTGACACTTCTTAGGGCCAGTTCCTGAATTATCAGGAACCTGCTACCCCATTGGAGGAAAAAACAAGGTGGAGTGTCCAGGATCACAGAGAGAAACTCGTGACACTGAAAGCTCCTCATTCCACTGATTCCAGCTGTGAGAGCATGGCAGACTGTATTCCTGTTAGCAAAGCCCCCTGGTGGCAGATAGTGGAAATAAGATGAACATTAAAATGAAATAAAAAAAAAATAGACTTTTAGAAATGGAATTGGAAGCTTCATTAGTGCAGAATTATGATTGAAAAGTTTATTAGTGTAGTTCTACAGGTATTCCATTTCCATCTAAACACCTGGACACAGCGCAACATCTATAACAAAAGTGCAACATCTAGAAACGGGAGATGTCAATGAATCAAGAATGGATTACTCTCCTGATCTAAATTTAAATTGCACAAAATTGGGTAATGACCCATGGTTACCATGCACAAGAAATTGCTCACTTGCTGTAGAGTTGTACCATAATAAATAAATTGTTTGGAGTCGAAATCTTGCACGGTAATGATAATAATAATCGTAACAACAAAAAACAGTAATAACCCTTAACTGCACGATTTGAAATATTTTTGTCGGGATCATCATTAAGTCTGCTGTTAAAGCAAACAGTAAGTTTTGGCACTGGGGGGGGGCGCCATGCCTTAAAGTGGGTAATAATGTGTTCCTGATGTGGAGCCTTTAGGGCAAAAATGTACAATCTTCTTTACAAGGCTGGTTGTGCCGGGGTGGGGGGGGGGCGTATAAGACGTGGGCCTGACGTGAATCTTTTCTGATCTCCCGCTTCGCGAAGCAGATCGCTCCCAACAATGCCCTCGCCTCACACGCGTGTTGAATAGCACACGTTAAAACCCTGTGAGGACGGGCCTTTGGCGCGGTGAGCGCTGTGAAGCTCAACACTTCGCCGGGGAGGGAGGCGGTTCCCCTGAGCTGAACGCTGACTCTCGGCAACGACCTCCAGACTAAACAGATGGCTAGAAAAGCAAATACAGAGTGTGTTCTAAAAGGCCAGCCGCAGTTTGGCTAGCGAGGGCCCCCCGGCTTGGTCGAGCCATGTTTGAAAGACCCTCCTAATGCCTCCCACCCAATATCAATATAACTCCAGAACAGTGACTGGTAATCCTGGGACAGAACCACGCAGGGCATGTCTGGACCCCCCCGCCACACTGTATCTGTAGCCCGTCTCTTAGCATAGCTGATGTATTGTTCCTCATAGGGTCTGCAGGTTGGGGGGGGGGGGGGGGGGGTTTGGCTGTATTCCCCTTCCCTTGCCATCTCTGACGCCTCTCTCGGGCTGCAATCTGTAATTTCGGGGCCGTTGGGCAGCTGTCGTTTTCTGCGAACGCACAGGGCTGTAATTACAACTGGGAGGGAGCCCAGGGCGACACATCTGGGAACGCGGAGGGGACAGTAATGACAGAGCGGGGCCCGAGGCGGAAGGATGAGCCGGGGCCTTGGCCAGCAGGGGCCACAGGCAGGAAGGGCCGCCACAGGGCCGCTAAATAGCCGGGTCTCTGCCGGCACCCACCCGCACAAGGATCTCTCCTCGCTTTTATTGTGGGAAGGAGATGTTCCTGCCAAGAGCCATCAGAAGGGCCAACGTCTTAAATCAAGAGCAGGGACACCCCTCCCACCCCCAAGAGTGTACACAGCAGGGTTGTGGAGTTCAAGCCTCCCGTTCCACGCAGAGCGACTCCACCCTCCCACGTTTCAATACCCCCCCCCCCCAAAATCCGCACGTTCCTAACGGTTTTCAGCTTTGCGCACACGGAGCTTACAGGGAGGTCTTTTGTTGAACCCCCCCCCCCACCGAGTGTAAATATTACCACTTGGTCTCTGTTTGACATCCTATTTTCATGACGTGTCCCCTTTGTTTGTTTTATCTTTAAAATAAAAGACACGTTGATCTTTCTAATGTTCAACTTTACGCTGAATCTCTGCGATTCGTTTCCGGGATTTCTCAACTGTAAATCTGGGGTCGAACAGGAGCCTCGGAATAGTTACGGTGACTGGTTTATTTAACTGGCCCAAAGAAAGCTTAGTGCTGTTTATATTTAACCCCCCCCCCGACTATCAATCCTGCTGCGTCTCTAGCACTGACCTGTCAGCATTTATTTTGCTATGTGACCTTCCCGCCAGGTCACGACTACTGTCTATCGCGGGCCGTCACTCTGTGAGCGGGAGGGGGGGGGTTCTCCACGGGCTGCTTCTACGCTTCAAGGCTCTTGTCTGTTTGGACCAGAGGAGCCCTCAAACCACAGGGAAGCTGGCAGAGGGTGGGGGGAATTCTGAAGTTTACTCACAGCCTGTGTGGGCTATGCAGGCTATGTACGGTAAACGCAGGGTGTGCCCTCCAGGGGGCGTAACAACATGGCCAGGCCTCTTGCATCATCCAGGGGACATATATATAGCTTCAGGATGGGTTTTTGAGGCCCTGACACAAAGGCACCGGCATTCGGTAACTCGCCAAAGATTATCAGAGGTGTTCTTGGTCCTACGTACGGAAAAGCGCAATGTACAGAATTATAATTATAAATGTGACTTAAAGTGAACATCAGTCAACAGTTATTACACTTCATGAATTCCGCCTGAAACGGATACTGCCACACATGAGCAGAAACTGCTGATGTGTTACTTGGGTCAACCAATCATATCAAATGGGGACCACTTTTACATGATTAATCCTTTCTAGTGCCCCCACTGATTGACTGCCCAATTTGATAAGGGCCTCGTTACTCGACATGTAGCCAGGATGTGGTCACGGTAGAGGTGGCAGAGCCGGGATAGTGTTCAGAATTGGGTCACGTCACAGCTTGACCGCACCGTGTGCTCAGCAGCTTCAAGGTTAAGTGCGTACACATACTTGGCCCGGTTGCCTTGTACCATGTCCAAGCAAAATTGTCCTCACTCCCCCTGCTGGTCTGCGCTCACATTGTGCTTAACGTTCCTGGGCCCAGGCGTGCTTTTGTCATCAACGTGCAACTTCTTAAAATCTAGGAAGAAAAGTGCTATCGCACAGCACAATAGAGTTCATGATTAATGTTCCTATTTTCCAGCTTATTTGGAGTCAATGTAGGCGTGAGGACACATGGCCCTCAGATTTATTGAGTATGCGAAGCAGTGGACTTTCATTTTATCATGCTGCACGTGTAAGAGGGTAGTCCTGTATTTTATCAAATATCTTGGAGTTTTATGCGCTGCATCCATTTATTCCTGGATACTCTCGTCAGTCAGAAATTCCAGCACTGCACCTCTGCCGTAGATCAAAGTGATCCCTTTGTCACCATATTTGATAAATGTTTGCCTAGTGTGAGTACACCCTAAAATATCCACACGCTAAAATGTGGATGACTGGAAATCACTTCTCATGAAAGCAACAGGCAAGTGGCTGAAAGCAAGCGGCTAAACCGTAATTTCTAGTCTCCAACAGATGAAAGACTTCGCTAAAAGTGTCAGAGCTGAAAGCATGAAATTCATAGAGACAGCTCTCGACTTACATAAAATCGACTTGAGTAAATCCGGATTTACACAAAAAATATCGACAAAACCGTTTACGGAAGTCTTAACGCAAAAAACACAACATACGTTTGCAAGCATGCTTACGCTATCTTTTTATTTAATGTGTATTCCTTAGTACATATTACTAGCGTACTTTTGAATTGCTTGAAGTATCATTTGCTAAAATGCATCTTGAGTGACACAGGAAGGTAAATCCGACTTACGTAAAACTTGACTCATGTAAAGGGTTGTGGAACAGATTACTTACGTCAATCGAGAACTGCTTGTAGCCATTCAGAAGTGTGGGCGGGGCTGGTGATGGTGAATAATACTTATGGGTACATGGAAAGAAGGTTCTGATTCTAATGTGTACCTGCGGCCTTTTTAAAAAAACAAGAAAGACTTGTGATCGAGCGTGACTTTTAAGCAAAGTATTTATTGTTAATTACAAAGTTGTCTGGCCATCAAGTGACAAACAGGAGCTTCGTAATATGGATCAAAAAAGAAAGGGGAAGGGGGGAAAACATGCTGTTAAGTGAAACATTTTTATTTACACCACAAGAATGACAACTCGTCAAATTGGTAAAAAATAATAAGAATAATTCAAAAAAATACTGGACGTCTAACAACTGTCTTGAAGTGGAGCTGAGAAAAAAAAGACACGGTCGGCTATTAGAGATATTAAAAAAATGCAAGAAAGTATATCTGTTTGCCCGTCAAGAAAATGTAAAGTCCAAGAGAAAGTAACTATGTAAAATCAAGCTTAAAAATACCTTCTACAAGATAATAGCACAATGGGACCCACGACCATCGATACATCAGTTCATACCGAAATCAACATGTAGAAATAACAGAACAGTATGATATCAAGCAACCGTAAAAAACCTTAAAATGCAGAGAATAGAAGTATGTAAAACAATGTAAATGGAAGGAGAAGCCAGCAAACACTTTTGAGAGATTGGCGAGTCGTGTGGAGTCGTGGACCTCCGCCGCCAGGCATGAAATGCGCAGTGGCTGTGACGCACCCTCAAATCTTAAGTGAGACAAAACGCCAGGCCCAGGAGGCTGAGCCATCAGTCCCGTCATGCGACAAAACGGAATGGGTTCCGGGAACGTCGCCTGACAGCGAAAGTCACCTCTAAGGGCCAGGATTGGACTGTGCCAGCGCGAGCAAGCGCTAACGTCACGCTAACACATCCGGATCAGTAAATCAAAGGCACGATATGTGAGAGCTCACGTGGGTTGGATTTAGGCCTGCGTGTGTGTGAAACTTCAGCGCGTCATTCAGATCAAGTGAAAAAATAACCTGATGGGTCCCACAAAATCAAAACCAAGACGGGTTCACTTTGAAAATCCCGATATTTTACAGTTGGTGTCATAGACAACTGTCAGAGGTCCCAATAAAAGCTCTGTTTTGTAACAATGAAAACGAGATCTTTTATATTTTTTTGATGCTTTTTAAAGAATGTAAAATGTTGTTAAACCACAGTGGTCACAGATATTACTGGCTGAAGTGGTTCAGACGACCTGATGATGACGTATTTGTCCAATATCTGGAAAAAGCCCTTTGTAGACTCCAGATGTTCTCCAGAATGTCCACCGCATCACCTCTTAATCCCTCCCACCCTTCCCACCCCAAGAACTTCCACAGAGGAAAGAAAAAAAACAGAAAGAAAACAGAGAAACACAGGCAGCCTAAAATGTTTTGTATTTCGTGTAGTTACCTATAACATTCTACATAAATACGATAAAATCTATCGTCTGTATGTCACAAGTGCGAGATAAAGGTTTTCGTAAAATATTCAAACGTTTTAAGTAGTTCCAGGTTCACGTTTTCTTTACAAGTAAAAAGCACATGTTGTAAAGACAAGAAGAGTCTGTCTGCTTCCTCGTTCCCCAAGCAAAAATAAAGGAATCGGATCAGACTGTCATTGATGTTCGCGTTCCAACACTGCAGAACGCACCGGCCACCTAGGGCTCTTCTGCTGTGCAAAATGTGTTCGAAAGGACAGACAGGCATGCGAACACACAAACCATGCAGGCTACAGGGGCGGGGCGCGAGGGATGCACCGGACGTCACTGATTCAACCTGGGCCCTTCAAATAAACACAAAGCAATCAGGCCTGGCTCTTATGGCAAGAAGGAATGGCAAAGTGGAAGTTTGGGAGGAGGGAAAAAAAACACAGTGGAATGTCTTTATTGTTATCAGAAATAAAGTTAAAGACTTGCTGGGTTCAATAACCAGTCAGACTGAATCATTAAGGGAATAAAAAAACAACTGAGAAGTTAAAAGAACTACCTTCGCTAAGACTGGTGTTAAAGAATGTTCTGGAAAAGCTGGCGAGGGGTGGGTACAGTGTAAGGTGTCAGCTTGAGTTAGGTCCCTGCTACCCCGTAATGTGCTCCACATGGCAGTTAGCCATGACATTTTTTTTTTAATATGTTCTGCTAGCTAAAGCAACGTTGTGAAAGAGTTACTGCAGCAGTCTGGGCAGAGGGACAGGGGGGACCAGGTACAGTGGGGTCAGACACCTGCCGCTAAGCCACAGCGTCACTGGTTGTGGGGTGGGGGGGGGGCAAATATTTTTTAACAACGAAAGTACCACATGGGCAAAATGAAATTAGTGACTGAAAGCTACATGGCTTGATTTTTCTGGGGGGCCATGGAAGATGACGAAAATCCTTTGGGGCCCATTCATCACTAGCTAACAGCATTAGCTAACAACACACTGCCCCCTCCCCCACCCCCCCCCAAGGAACTCACCCCGGCCGCTGAGAAATGGAGAAACCATCAGTGCGTTCCTGAAACACACAGCTGGTAATGTGACCCACTTTCGCACGGTGCCGCGGCCTGGAAGGCGGCAACTGAAAGGTTAACAGCCGAAAGCAGCCTGGGCTGTGAGCCGCAGCCCCTGGTGACCCCCAGCCACTCCGTGGCATTCCCACATGCCTTCCGGAGAGAGAAGGTGGATTCCAGTCCCGGAATAAAGCAGAAGCCAGGTGACGTGCAGGGAATTCAAACCGGTATACAAGATGGATCCTCCGAGTCCCCCTGGAGACAAAGCACAGGAACTAGCCAAATACGAGTTAAAATAGTCCCACGGCAACTGAGAAACCATGTGACGCTTATCTGCCTATCAGTAACTCCTCTCCACCAGAGAGGAAAAAAAAACTGACCGATTCATACTTGGCTGTGACCAAACGTCAGCGTGCTGACTGATATAGCATGCGAGATCCTCCCCTTGTGCTGAGATCTGCCCCCGCAGTCACTAAGCTGGAGGAAGGGGGTGTATTCTGTAATTCAGAGTATGCTGCGGTCAAGGGAAGGCAACCAGAAACAAAAAGGGGGGGGGCGCAACGATTAAAAGTTGGAATCTCTCAGCTGCGAGGGATACAGGGATGAAAGAGCACCCTGGATATGATGTACGGAATAAGAGCACCAAGGAGCGTCCAAGCACCGGGGAATGCTGGGTACCTCATGAAGGCAGGCCCCCGCACCCTCTCACGCACAGTAAAACAAGCATGCCAAGGAGCCCCGCCCCCCCCCCCCCACGGCTGTGAGTTCACAACCAGGAAATGATCGAGGATGAGAAGTCGTAACTTTATGGCTTGCCTCTGTTGTGGCTGGAAAGATGGGGGGGCACTTACAATTGAACATGGCTCATTTTCGCAGGGGTGGAGTCTAACTGAGGCTGTAAGATAAGTGTAGGTCCCTGCAGGCTGGAGTAGTGGACGTTTCGAAAGGTTAGTGGGCGTGTCGAAAGGTTAGCGGGCGTGTCGAAAGTTTTGTGGGTGTGTTCAAGAGGAGAGTGTGGTGAAGTGGGTGGAATCATGCATGTAGAACTAGAACGACGGCAGTAAGTTCAAACAAGCAAAGGAAATGTCTTGCACTATATGAACAAATATGAAACAGCCATTTAATTACAGATGTCTACTACATAGCCGTCGCCTGACCTATATGGCTGGTGAATGTCTGGAAAGTAAAGTTTATTGGCAGCATTTTCCGGCAATAGAAATGACCTTTCGACACACCTACTACTCTATCCTGGAGAGATTTGCATCTGTAGCAGTGCCTTGTCAGTAGGATAGTAGGCATTAGCATGCTTTAGTTTAAGGAATAAAAAACAGCAGGACATTCAAGCGCAATGCTACTGTATGTGCGTACTCTGGGGTGGTGGTGGGGGGGGGGGGAAACAAACAGCAAAGA